>JAQIXO010002341.1:0-10148 GCA_034700305.1 Protaphorura armata | reverse complement strand
CAAAAATTAGTATCTTGAGGTGTTTTCACTTTGACACGAAAATATTGTCCAAACCCCACTCAGGGCATGCCAGGGCAGCCAAAAAAAAATATGTCGTATCAAGGTCCTGGTGGTCAGGTCACACCATTCCCTTGTTAGTGCATAAAAAATTGGAGATAAAAAATGTTAATTAATTCAATTCTTCATTATATAGATTGACGAGGCGGGGGCTGGGGCTAGGACTTGCCCTAATAAACCTTTAGGTGGAAAGATTGAAGACGGACAATGCTTGGAACAAGCGGAGCATCCTTTGCTGAATGACGTTGTAAGCTCACAATTCAATTGATCATCTTTCAAATGATAATAAAATATTTTTGATTATTGATTGTTTTCTATTCCAGATTCTGAAATTAATATTTGTCCACGTGAGACGTTATGATCTGAAGGCTTGTCGTGGTGTCTGTAAGAAATGGAATGAACACACACTTCCGCACATGCGCTCTACCTTCCAAGTAACAATTCATACAAATAAATCTAAGGAACGAAACACTGAAACTCGTCGGATTGTGGATTTTGTTAATCTGTTCAAGTTCAATGAATTGGGCATCCCTTTTGACAAGTATCGACTCGGGCCCATTTGTACAACAATTGGAGATGGCAAACAATTCCTTGAGATTTGTGGAGACTCCATCAAGGAACTCGTTTTATTTCCATCCAGGGACTCCCGTCGTCGAAGAACTGAAAACATCTCAGAATTACTCAAGTTCTCACCAAAATTGGAATTCATTACATTTTGTGGACAATTCATCTCTAGATCAAGACATCCTGTCAACCTATTTCCAGATTCCAAACCCGTATTATCTAGTCTGAAAAAGTTGGCGGTCCACCATGACTCCCTACCCTACTCAAGTACTGTACGACGTCTTTGACGAATTACTCGGCCCGGCTTCCAATATTTCTCACATCACCATTCACGACTACTTTGGCTATTCAAACCCCAAACGTGCAAATACTCCTCTGTTGACTTCCATTGAAAAACTGGGAAGAGAATCATCCATTGAATATTTGTCACTCGAGTCGAACAGTTCCAAGCATATTGAAATTGTGAAAACAATGGCTGAGAAACAGAACGGATTGAAATTAAAGGAAATCAATTTTGAGCCAAACTTGCCAAACAGTATGAAGCAGTCGAAGAATAATTAAACTGTCCTAATCCAATTGGCAACAATTTTCAAAGATAGCTTGGAATATTTCAATGTGGATGATTCACCCTTTTCATCCTCAATTTCACCCTCAATTCATTTGATGGATTTACCAAAAAACTCAAGTCCTTAAAATTCAGTGTAAAGAGGGACTTTGCTAACAATCCCGTGGATTTGAACCACATTCACATTCATGTGAATGTGGTTCATTAGACATACTCAATGTACGGTTTTATTATTATCTATTGGGTGAATATAATTCTGAATCCTTACCATATTTTTTCACAATTCCACGTGTGCCCTACTATCAAAACCTTAATTGTTGACAAGGACATTGACATCCATTCACTCCGTCATACTCTGAGAGTCTTCCCAAACTTGAAGAAATTATCTTTGCATGTTGGAGGGGTGGAAGGAGGACACGTTCTACGACAAATATGGGCTACAATGCCACAACTGGAGTCATTTTCTCTTGATGCTTACATTGTATGCAAAAATCAAGGCTGGAATCTTGACTCTCTCTTCACTGGAATTTCAAAATCCGTCAAGTGATCTTGGACATGGCCTTGGAGAAAATGACAATGGAGGATATAAAGGATAAAATTTTAAATCTCTTGGAAGAACACAACAATAATAATGAGCCCTCAATTCGTAATCTAAAAAGTAGGGACATTGTTCTCATTAGTTTTCTATTTAGTTAGGTATAATACCAATACCACCCTGAGCACAACAATATGCACATTATGATTTTTGTTTTGTTTCAGATTTGAGACACTTGAAGCTGGATGTGAGTGGAGCATGGTTATCAGTTTACGATCTGACTGACCTCACTGGCGACATGGCAATTTATTTGACGAAACATCTCAATCACTTGGACATTGAACATTGTAAAGTGAGTGATACTATGAATTAAGGGTTAATCACATTGATTTTTGTTATCATGTGAATGTGATATGTATAATTTCGCCAAAATTACATTCCGTTTTATTCCATTTGTTTTTCAGTTCACAAAAACTTGCTGTGAGATATTGACGAGAGAGACGGGTGTTGACGTAGCGTTGTAAACACCAAAGCACCCGTCAAAGCACCCGGGTATATACCCGGGTATATACCCAAGATGCTTATTTTTGTACCCGCGGGTATAAAAAAATGAAAGTGACGAAAATCGTTCAGCATTCATTGCTATATACTAGGTGAAGTGGCCAATGCTCTTATAATGACTTTAATATAGTCAAAATGCAATGTAAGAATACATGTAAATTAAAGAAAGAAGAGTACACAAATCAAATTGAACAGAAACTCTCAAATCATAAGAACTCGGCTGAGTTCTGGAGAGCAGTTAGGGAATGCAAAAAGAAAGTATTTTCACATAATGCAATTGGGCTTGAGAAATGGTATAACCATTTTGAGTCTTTACAAAGAAAGTGAACTGGTTGTATGCAATGAGGAACCATTGCCTGTGAAGAGAGAAATAGATAGTACTGAACTAATTTTGCCGTTTAGTAGTGAAGAGGTCAAATCGAGACTCAAGAAACTGAAAGTAGGGAAAGCACCGGGCAATGATATAATCCGAAACGAGACTTGGAAATTAAGTTCATACCTAATGATTGCCAACTTGTGCTGTTTCTTTCAAAAATGTCTCGATATGGGTAGAACACCTATGAGCTGGTGTGAAATTATCATTTCACCAATTTTTAAGAAAGGAGACCCGAAAGAGCCGAAGAACTATAGGCCCATTGCGCTTACACAGACCATTTTAAAACTCTTCACTTCAATATTAGCAACTAGATTAAAGACATGGCTGGAGAAATACAATCTCATCTCCGAACACCAAGCAGGTTTTAAAACAAAAGTAGGTTGTAGAGATCACATTTTCACATTAAACTCACTGATTCAATTACGACTTCTAAAACAACAAAAACTGTATTGCTGTTTTATAGATTTAGCAGCGGCTTTTGATTCAGTCCCACATACTAGACTTTGGCAAAAATTAGAACTTCTAGGAATACCAGAGATTTTCATTAGGCTTTTAAAGTTTATTTATAAAAATGCAAAAGTGCAAATTAAAACGAACTCTGGTCTGACTAGTCCAATCTCAGTAGAAAGGGGTGTTTTACAAGGAGAGAGTCTGAGTCCCTATTTATTCAATGCATACATAGAAGACATCACGCACATTTTTGACAAATTACCAGGTCATGGAATAAAAGTTAATACGAACAGAATAACTCACATTTTACTTTATGCTGATGATATGGCAGTAGTGGCTCCAAACGCAAAGGCTTTGCAAAGGAAACTAAACATTTTACGATATTTCTTTGAAGCGAACGAATTAACAGTTAATTTGTCCAAAACACAAACAATTGTATTCAGGAATGGCGGTAATTTCGCCAAGTCAGACCAACAATATTGGGGTAGAGAGAAAATGGAGTTAGTGAAAACGTACGTATATCTAGGTGTCACTTTTTCATCTTCAGGACTGTTTAAGGAAGCTCTAGACCACAGGCTAAAGAAAGGTCTAATAGCGATGCACAGTTCACTACAACTAATAATTGTTGGTAAAATTACAAATTTTGACTCACGAAAATATACAGATCAACAGTTATTGATATGGAATTACTACCGGAAAGTGTATTAAGAGTGCTATGAATTCAAAACGTAAAACTTGTGAGGTTACGGCGTGGTGTCCCGTTGAAAATTGGAAGTCAGAACCACAATTTTATAATAATTAAGTCATAAGTCAAATAATGCCTATCTGAAATATCGGTTTAGTTCCAAATACGCAGTGAAATTGTTAGTATAAGTAAGCAGGGTGTCGCAAAACCAAACACCTCGTTACCCTGCATTTTAAAGTCCCGTCATATGTCTATTACCCTACAATACAATGAAAATTATTTATTTTATGAAAGAACGACAGGAAATCTTAGTGTGGAATATATTATTATTTGGAGAGTTTGATTTACTCATCGCGTAATTCATTATGTAACGACAATGTCTGAATGAAACGGCAGTTTCTCAGTTTCTATAGTGCGTTGTCTTTTCGTCCGTCACATTCTTCATCATGTTCATTCGATCTCAACCTGTCATTAGACAGCACGTCTATTTTAATTATCTAACGGCACCCAAAATTCCTCTAATTGATCTGACATTTTTGGCTCGACAATTAGAATTGTAAATCATAAATACACTGGAGGTCCTCAAACCAATTTAATTGCATCTGTCTGTACTGAAGTTTCAAGATGCAGGTCATTTCTCACAACCTCTTTATTATTTTTAGCTCATTTTGGAGTACAGTTGTATTCACTCTTGTACTCTTGTATTATTCCGTTCTTTTTCTTAACTCTTTTTAGACTGGTATTTTTATTTGGGAGTTTTATTGTGGGAAGTCTCTTCAGAAACGTTATATAAAAGTAGGTCACAAATTTGTAAGGCCAGATAATCTACAGAACGGATCAAGCGTTAAAAATAAAACGTATTGCATTGCAGATGCACTTTGGTAGAAATTGGTGAACGAATCTAGGATGAACTTCCTGTAACGACATTTCACCTATTATGTTTGTGCTCCTGAAACTCTCAAGGAGTAAATAAAATCAATTAATCAATACTATGAGAGTGAAACTTGGTAAATGATACTGTGTGTGTGGGTATGCGGATGTCCGCGGATGCATGGACCCGCAATCATGTTTGATCAATTTTTATAATTTCCTCACTGTCAAGTCGAGCATCAGAATTCCAGTACAGACTCATGTGTGTGTTAAGAAAACAAAGGTTTTGTCCAATTGTGTTTCACAGTTAAATAAAATTAAACTGAAAAATTAATTAAAAAATATTCCTGTATTCCTCAAAATGGGACGTATTAAGGCTGAAACAACGTCAACTTCTGAGGCTGAAGACAATACGGAAATATTAGCACGGCAGGAATGCTCACGTTTGGCTCGTCAACTCCGTCTCATGGAAAATGACAAGAGGGCATACTTGGAAGAGTCAAATGCTGCCATTTGTCGGCAAAAGTATGTTTCAAAATTGTTTTACTTTGTTTTAAATGTTTGTTTCATTGGACTGCTATATTTTCGCGATTCTTTGACATATTTCTAACCAAAATTAGAAAAATCGATTTTGCTATAATATGTACAATTTTGCTGCTGTGTATTATGTGCTGGGGAAATTCAAGCGATGTCGCCAGTTCCGAAATGTGTGGTCCATATTTTTCTTACCCAAGTTGGACAGCCGGAGTATGAGGCCTGTACTACTCAATACTTCCAGGGATATTTAAGTGAAAATTAAATCCGAGTAGTTCTCCACGATATTATAACATCATCTCAATTTTAAAAGCAAAACGTAATGAGATCATCATTAACTTTTTCTGTAGCTAAAATAAAATATGGCACTCTCATTCATTGGTATCCTTAAAAGAATGTTGAACTTCCGTATATTTTTTATGGAGATCGGCTTGCTCTCCATTCAGTCTATTCATTGCGGTTATAGTAGCAGCTGAAGATTCAGTTGAAAGAAAATCAACATAAATTATCCGAGGTGGAAGTTATTAAATCTAGAAGCAACAACCATAACAATTTCAGTAATAAAAATTTCTATTTTGACTTTCAATTCACACATACAACGATTTCATTACAGAAAATTGATCGAAATGCTAGAGAAAGAAAATGATCAAATCCAGGAGAAATTGGAGAGTGAGAGAGAAAGAAATGAAAAATGTTCTGGAAATCTAGAGAAAGTTCTTGCCCTCGTCGACACACTAAATAGCTTGGAAGATGAGTTCAATACAGAAAGTGAAACTCACCGCCAAGTCTCCAAAAGATTAACTTTCACTTACAAACGTGTCAAAGAACTCAAAAGTTGATGCTAATTTGGCTCAGAAAGAATTACCATTGCCGCAATTGGAAAATAAAATCTTTGTTTTGGACAAGAAATTGGAGACGGTTAGTTTATGCTTATTAATCACTAAAATTTCAAAATAAATAAGGCAAATAATATTACATTGGGTGATTGAATTTCTACCGTGACCTATTAAATTTTGTATACGCTAAAACAGGTGAGGGGTCAATTCGATGCTATCATAGCTGAAAATAAGTCACTCAGGGAGAAAATTGATGAGGCACTTAAGGAAAATATTTATGTCGAAAGAAATGTGTGGATTTGGAAGAAGCTGTAGCTAAAGGAAAAGAAGAAATTGACGAAATAGTTGCAGAAGCAACAGCTGCATACGATCAGAGGTAAAAAAAATGTATATACTACTGGTATGAAATGGTCACGAGCAGGGTATTAGAATAGGAGAGGGTAAGGCCATGATATGTGTAGAAGCTTTGGCCCGAAACCGTCACTCGATGCCGTAATGTATTAGCTTACGGGTACCGCGCAGAATATATTTCACATGCCACTACGTGTATGCTTCAGTCAAAATAAGTGCGTTATAACGTTCGAAAAGTTGTATTATGTGCATGCTGTCCGACTCAAAATTTTATGAGGAATCCGAATATGAAGGAATTTTTGGCATCGGACTTCCTGAGAAAATGGCAAGTACCGCGCGGACAGTTTTTCCCATGCCATCATGTACATCATGTACAAAAACCGTGTTATGAAGTTTGAAAAGTGGAATTTTTGAACTGCTATATGTTTTAGAATTTTGAGAGGAATCCAAATCTGGATGAATTTTTAAGATCCGATGAGTATTTCCTGACATAAATTTGAATTGGGAAAAAATCGCTCTTACGGGGAATGTCCATACCCTATTCTCCTAGTCTAATACCCTGGGTGGGTCACGCGTGAGTGAAAACCGGCATTTGTCATGTCTTTGACAACCATGCAGCAGCTTATCTGTACTTTAAATTATATCTTTGTTATCAATATGGAATCACAAATTGACTCTGAAATATTTTGTGTAATTTCTGATGACTGGTATTTACTTTTTTGTAGGGAAGAAACGGTTGGCAAAATCAATGCCTTGTCCGAAAGAAATGCCAAGGAAATCAAACAATATACATTGGAAATGAGTGAGTTGAGTCGTCTGGTTCGTCATGAAGAAAAATTACTGGAATTTATGTTTACGAAGAACAAAGAACGAGTGTTCCTCGAGACTGATGATGAACGAATCAGTAAGTTATTTCTTTAATGTGTTGAGTCAATAATTTACACTCCACTGCACCAAAACAGAAAAACGAAGAACAGTTCAAAAGCACTTTACCTGGGTTGAACTCATAAAATCGTTTAGAGTTCAAAGCGTATATGGTTTTACACAGTTTTTGCCTTTAAAAGACCAGAAGTGCAAAATATCATGGAAAGTGATTTTACTGTAAGACCGGATTGCCGTATGTTCGATTACCACTTCTATGCTGTGAAGATATTATACTAGGTGTTCTCCTTAATTGGTCTTTTGACCCTATGGTCAAATCATATTACTATTAACAGGCAGGCTTGAACACTGGCCAAGGAGCACATTTTGGACCAAACCCTGGAATCATACCGTGAAAAATTGAATTGCAAATTTGTTGGAGGAATTTGCTGAGCTTCATGACAAGAATATAACTAAATTTGCATATATTAATGAGTTGACACAGCGAGGTATGTCATTAAGATTAATACGTCCATAAATAATATCGCTATGCGTGACCAGTATGTGTAAAAAAAAATTAATCTCGAATATTTCGCCTGGAACACAGTACGGTACAATATGCATCGCTAATATTTTGCCGTGTCCCACCAGGTTGAAGTCACACAAAATGAGTTCATTCGACTTCGTGAGAAAATTAAACGATGCGATGCTCTCAAGAGACTGTCGAGAGAAACCGGGCAAAAAATAATGAATTGATTTCTAAACAGGTAATGGCATGAGTGAGACAGAGTAATATTAATTCAGTTACATACATATCTTTAATCAAAACAATAATTATGACATAGGCTGAGCTTGAGATCCTGAAAATGGATTTTGAAGAGACGAAGACAAGTTTAGAGACTTGGAAATCGGCTATGACTGAAGTCGTAGAACTCATTAAAACTCTTTATAGACTAACGGATTTCAATGATGCAGAACCCGTGTTATCGCTCTTAGGTAAAGTCATATTAAAATTATACAGTGTGGTTCATAACATCTGTCTCATCGTGTAATTTGTTAGAATGGAAAATTTTATATCTCTTTGGTGAAACTCCAAAAATCACTGAGCCATTTTCCTGTTTTGACCCGACCCACCCGACGAGGACAAAACTTAACCGACGAACTACTATTTTCTTATGTCAATTCTACTCATGTTTGTGAACTTTTCGTTGTTTTATCTTGGTTTTGGTTTATTCAATTTATGATTTAATATGATTTGTGTCTTTTCCGCCTACATCCCTTAATCTGAGCTAATCACCACCGACACCCCCTGTCATTTCCCTTCATTCCCTATCTCACATGTGGAAAGAACCAAGTTCTAGTCCATGCCATGACGTCCTTTAGAATCAATCTGTCTTTTCATACATTCAGTTTTCTGTAGACGTGGCAGTCCGGTCCAATATGGGCTAGGCCACGTTCTCCTCCCTCAGCTTTTACTATAACCTTAGATTTCCTACCTTTTCTCATCACTTCTCATTTTGCATCCGAAGACTCAACCGCAGTTCTAAGGATCCATGTCAAGTCCGTTATTCAATAAATACCAACAAATAGTACTTGCTGTGCGTTGTGTACAATTATTGAGTAGGAGTAGATCTTGTCCCGTGTGGACAAATCTAAAGTTACGTGCTCGCAGGGAGCACACACAAAACCAAAAGGGAAACACAGGGTTTCCGAACAACTCATTTAAAATTTGAGTGCGTCGCCAAACTAGATTGAAAGTTATGGACCACCGTGTATAAATAATGTTTATATTAATTATACGTACAATTAGTCGGTTGAACAATTTGGCTATTCACAAAACAGGAAAACAAGGTGGAGAAATAAATTCTCAAAATGCGGTCATGTACTTAAATATCGTGCAACCCAGAATTGCCGAATTGATCAATTACAAGGGGACAGACGAACCAGGGTCACTGGCCATGACTCCAAAGTCACCCAGACCACCATCCAAGATTGCATCCGAAACAATGGTGGGTGGATCACCCAGACCTAGGATCATTGTGTCTGCCAGACAAGATAATTTTCAAACTTCTGAGTAAGATATTTTTCAATCATGGAAATCATAGACCCTCACAATTTTAATTATCAACTCTGTTGATTCTTTAGTGAGGAATTGGATTTCAACCTTGTTAACGAAGAGCCAGGTCCATTGGGTTACATTGCAATGCGTCACAAAGTTTTGGACTTTGTCGGGAGCAGAACTGCGTCTAGTGTGTCTGGCGATGAGATTGATCCGTTGTAGTTAACTAGATTTATGTTCGTAATTTTAATGAGTGTAGTCTAAATAGAATCATTTTGAGAAGTTCAATTGTGGGTGTGCTAATCTATCGTTCATATTTTGGTATTAACAAGAATATCACTATTTGAAACTATTCCTTGTGAATTTTAATTAAAGAAATTTTTATTTAACTGCAGACAGCAATTAAAATAAGTTCGATCCAATCCATTTGTAACTTATTTATGGATTGAGGAAACTAAACATAATTGAGAGACAATGTTATGCATATCAAATAGCTCAACTTGTTTGAATATTTTTACAAGTCCACGGGAGACCCAAAATAGTTCAAATGAATTCAAAAGTCTAGTTCCAATCCCTTCCTGGAATCCATGTAAGCCAGAAGAGACAAGGACTCCAATTGTGTCATTCCTGTCCAAATTTGTAAGAGTACTTGTCCCGTAAGTCTCACTAATCGTAAGTCTTGTTTTATCTAATATAATTAGTCTTCGTTAGTCAGTCTTAGAAATTCTGTCCGATAGTAAAATATGTGTCTGGCTGTAGATTCCATCCTTAATATGCAATATGCAGTTGGGAAGAGAGATTCCCATTCCTTTTCCAAATTCCATCCCTCTTATCTTTAAACCTC
>JAQIXO010002340.1:0-10150 GCA_034700305.1 Protaphorura armata | reverse complement strand
GGAACGTACAAGAATTTGTAATGAATATTAATTTGGCTGTAAAGTGCCGAATAGTACAGTAATATTTGAGGAAATTAAATTGGACAATATCCACCAGAATTTCAATAATTTAAAAATTATTACTATATCAACGTGAGAATAACAATCGCCCTTATGAAAATGTCAAAGTCCCAACATCAATACCCAAACACTGGTGAAAACACTATTCTGTCCCTGTCCTCTCCAATTCGGGAAGAAAAAAAATATACTGAAACTGGTAACGCAGTGGATACCCCTTTTGAAGATACTTGAGCCAGTATGAATGTGAGTCCTCTCGTCTCTGTAACTGTAACATATGTCGGATCTTGATAGAGACAACATCCAAATAATTGGTATAATAGGGACGATTGTGTCCATGTCTATAATACATTATAAAACAAATCAAAATTGTATTATAATTTTATAAAAGTTTATTGTAGAGCATTTGAGATGAGAATAAATATTTTGTAATTTTCCCTTACCATATGGTACACTTTTATGCACTCCCATGCTAAATTAATCGGCTATTTTGTCCACGTTGCAGTTTAGCAAGTCTCAACAAATTATAGTAATAATTGTAAGATCACCATTTATTAAACAATTTAATTTATGAAACTATTTATTTGATTGTTTGAAGAAATAACTATTCACTCGTCAAGTGCTTTGGATCGATTTTGAATGAATAATAAGTCCAGATATACTACTAGGAGGTGAATGCAATAGTCTTCCACGTCACAATCACAATTGCTATTGAGAACTTTGTTACGACGTTAAAATTGGGTCAAGGGGGCTGACGATTGGAACGCCCATTGCCCACGAACCATAACTTCTTTTTATCTCTTTTCCGTAAAAGTTTCTCCGTCTATGTAAATGTACTGTACATTATTAAAAGCAACGAGGGTCAAAAGCTCATGTACGACATAAGGAGGAAATAAATATATTATTAGAGTTTATAAACAGATCAATAATTTTAATTGCTGGAACATCCACAACCTTTCCTTACAAGAGCATTTCCGAACGATATAGTCAATCTTGTGTATTTTTAATCATATTTCTAATGACTCGTATTTGTCCTTATAAATACTGAATATAACTTTCAGACTCAGACTTCGAAAATAGATTATTTAGTCTCGTTCGCACAAGAATTCCACGCATAGTAATACTTATTAACACGGTCTACTTTATTCACGGTAATAAAACTACGATTTGAAATTAAAATTTGCACAATAATTATTAGTGTTTCATCAAAACACTTAAAAAAACTCATGGTTTATGAAGTACAGTGCGAGTTCTTTCGCACAAATGATATCAACCATCACTGACTGACACCCAAGTGATGTGAGATACTCATTGTATTTCATGAATACGAACTAATAAAAACTTAACGTTAAATTAATACATAAACTCTACACCTAGGAGCAAAGCGGTTAACAAAGAATGGATGAAGAGTCCAATGTGCACGATTATAGCTTAAGCACATATTATGGATGAGGACTCATCCCAATGGAGAAGACTCGCTAATTCAATATTGGTGTATAGTGTGTAGCAATGAACAACGGAACAATAAAAAATGCGAAATGAAATTGAAAAATGTAGAGGCTAGAAGCAAAGATAAAGCCACAGAAAAGAAACAAGACCAGTTTTTGAATCTTCTTACAGAAATTTTACACCAAGGAACTAGAAGTAGAGGAGGGAAGTTTAAATATGCACCCTTTGCAAGCTGCATTCAATAAACAGCTGGCTATGGCGCAGAAGAATATCTGAGGCTATTAATTGGAAATGAGGGATCCTCTCCAGTTTTTGGAAGCGGAGCTTCTGTCCAAATAGTGTAAATCTGTACACAGACTTAAGATTCCACCATCAGTACGTTTCACGTAATTCCAAGTAAAGTAAGGATCGGAAACGTTACTCATACAATACATACGTGTTTCAACTCGGATTAGACTTATGGTGTTGCATGTACACGTTGTATTTAAGTGATCATTCATTCAGAAGTTTACAGCAACTGGAGTTTTCGAATTCATGTTAAAAGTACTTCTCCTTTAGACATACTGAAATTGATACCTATAGATAGAATGATGGTGTGCGGCATAGTTGGGTCTGACCATAGATTAAGAATTCGCACTAACGAGGAGAACCTTCTCTCCAAATCACTGCTCTATTCCTTGGCAAAAAATGTTTTTTTGGTTGATTTAAAACAAAAAAAAACATGTTTAAAACATGTTTTTTTTGTTTAAATCATGTTTTTTTCCTTAATGGAAAAAAACGTCAGAAACTGATTTAAAAAAAAAATACATGTTTAAAACAGTAAAAAACTGTTGTTTTTTTGTTTTTTTTAGTAGAAAACATGTTTTTTAACAACACTGCCGCCAAATGTACCGAAATGCACTAAAAATTATATGAAACTGTAATGGCGAAGCTGCTGTTTGTCCTCGTTTTGTTGACCTCGTGACGTCACTAGGCTGACAACCAGAATCTGAACCTAGGTAGACTATATTTCATCAACAGAAGGCGTTCAACCAAGGAAAGATGGACATAATGTAACATCCTGCCTTCAGTTTCCTTGAGTAGTATATTAATCCAGAATTATTTTTATTGTGAACCTGGGACTCCATATTAAAAATTTTGGATTTTAAGATTTCTAGAGAGTTTTACTCAAAATCACTAAGCATTGGCTTTCTAATGGAGGCGTTCCAACCCATTAGTGTGACTCAAATTTGACCACATTTTCTGAACCATACGTTAATAAAATGTTGACCTGTCATAATTAGTATGACAAACCACGTCACGTCTATATGACGCACAACGTATATTTCGCTTTGAATATGATGTCACCAGATGTGAAATATTATGCGGACACATCCGGCTAACAGCTAATATGATAAAAATTCAAAAGGACGCAAAAAATTTTCGAACAAATTTTTTTTAATTTAATTTTATATTTGTATATGTGACTACACTTTCGTTTCTTCGGACCTACATTCCATTCCAATCCCGCTATCATACGTTTCAGAGTCTTGTCTCCTTAGTATGTGAGACTTTGATTCATCTAGGCTTGATTCAAGCATAGTCCTCCTTTCATTTTCTTGTTCAAGGTATGCATTCAAATCCTCCAAATCCGCGTACGGCACGTACTTAATGTCCAGAGGCTCTTCCAATGTGTACTTATTAAACTTTACAATTACCTTTGTCAACTCTTCAACGTCAAATTCTTCCAAGATGCCATCTTGGATAATTTTTCTTGCATTTTCTGCAGCAACTTCTTCCGGAGGGCACCTCGTTGGCGTTATAAAATGTTGTAGTGTTTCCTCGATACCTTCGATACTTAGGCCGACGATTGACATGGATTGGATCCAATAAACCAACGCGATCCCTTGCTTTTCCTGCACGCACATGCTAAATGTTCGGGCGATTTTAAATAATAATTAAATAAAAATTAAATTAAATTCGCTTATGTTTTCAATACGTCAGGCTATTCCGTTTCGACAAATGGAAATATGGGATTTTTGGCTAGCGTGTCAATTATAGTGTTAATCTGTGTGTGTAATCTGTCTGTGCGTGTTAGTTTGTGCAGATAAAAGAATCAAATAATTCTGGAATAGTGAAGTGTTATTCTCAGAAAAAAAATGAATGCGCAATATATTGGACTATGATAAATAAATTTGCGTATTGTACTTTAGAATTTGGCATTCACACAGGACATGGCAGCAATTGAGAATCTGTTAAAATGAAATCCGATAAGCTTTGCTGACTTTGCATGCCGTAAGCACTTAATCATACAATTTCTCATACCATTTGTCCTCATCACTGTCCCACGTGCATTAATGCGATTAATGAAGTTCAATTGTTTTAAGCAAAATGAAATGAAAAAATAAATTTTTTTATCTTGTCACTTCAAAATAACTCCCACTAATGTGACTGCCACCTGCGCAGCAAATCTTCTCGTATTAAATTTTCAAATAGAAGATTTATTAGCATTGCGTTCCGTCACTCCGGCTGTGAAGTTTCAGAAGGTCAACGTATTGTTTCATAAATTGCACCGATCCTATTGCCGAAATGGCGAAGCACATGTTGATCCTTCTGATCGGCTGGGGCAGCGGTAGTTTCAAATAATAGCTTAAAATTTTAATTTATACAGATTTCTAACTCTTTTTCCCTGAAATAGTTATATCTAAACGTGTGCTTCATTTCCTCATGGACAAAGGATGTGTGATTGTCGCCTTTGCCGAGGATTTGGCTAGCATTCGTCAGCTCACGGCGGAGGGCATTGTAAAGTTAGACGGTGGAAATGAAGAAAATCGTATTGTTCCAATTTTGCTGGACCTGACCAATAACAATAACAATGCGGATGTGACGCGAATTCTCAATGGTTTCCATATTGACCATGTTGTCAACTACAACTTGGCTGAGAATAATGTTACTGAGCTTTTGCAACATCTGGAGAAAGCCTACACGTATGTTCTATTGTTACTTAAATTTATTTTTAATAGGACTAGGCAGTCATCAAGTACATCTTATGAGGGATTAATGCCTTACACATGCTTTGAAGTGTGTGTTTAAGTTCAATTGCTAATCAAATGATTCTTGCAATAGGAGTGAAGTGATTGCAAGGAATGATATGGATAAACTCTGGAAACGGATAGTTCAGTTGGGTTCAATGGGTGGCCTTTTCAAAATGGAAAACCCAGAAAAGAAGGTAATTCTGGTGCTCGGAAGGTTAAGTTAGGAATCGTAACCGTGCTGGTACGGCGTGGAACCAGCTCGGCTACAGCTCTTTAGTTTTTAGTACCGACAGTTCTTGATCCAGATTTTGTTATTGATTCTATCGGGAACTGACTATTTTTTCATGGCTAGGAAGTCTAAGAATGCTTGCTTAACTTTCATACCAACAAGAAAGCGCCCCAATTAACATGCTAGGGCACTGGCTGAAGCATGGCAGCTAAGTATAGATGCAAGAAGATTTCACGTTGTTCAAGGGTTTTATAGGTCTCTTAACCAGGGTCCTACAAAAAAATTTTTTTGCTTGAACTGGGTTGATAAATTTCTCTTGGAACTTAAGTGGATTGAACAGGACGTCATAGAGCGAATTTTCTAGGGCCTCAATTTTTAAAAAGGAATTTACTGTTGTTTGGAGATCGTCACACCTTATGAGAAGTATTTTAGTCGTAGTATTTTTCACCCACTGTGAATACATCTACCAACTACTGAAATCTTCTAGCTTGGCTAGTTAGCATTGATAGCACGTGTTATTTCGGCTATATATGAGTGATCTAGTTGAGCGGTTACTGTTGGTTTATTATGGGATTATCAATGTTGGTTTGCATGAGTGAAGAGTTAAAATGTGTCGAACAGGTTACCACACGTGGCTAAGATAGACAGTTAGCATGGGTGTTCATAGGTGGCCTGGAGGGTTAATTAACTCAGGTAATTAGCATGACTAGTTATAAGTTTTTCTTGTATGGGGTTAGCATGGTTGATCATGGGTAGCTTTCAAAATAGTTAAGGAATTCCTCTCTATAATCAAATGAAAAACTTTGTGTATTGTACCATACATTAAGGATTTCTTGTATTATGCAAAGAACTGTCAAGCCGCTTACTAGTCGCCCACGTTTGATGCTTTGGATGAGCAAACACAGTGTCGTATAGGAAGGACCAATTTATCACCCGGACTAGTTCAAGGAGAAATATTTTAAGTGAATGTGCATTTCCATGTTAAGTACTGGTGTTTTCACCCTTATGAACTTTAGAAACTTTGCCGATTACTGCTCCATTAAACCTCAGTGCACGTTGGCAAACAAGATATCAAATTTTTGATAGTGTAGAAGATAGACTCCCAAACTAGTAGTCTCCGACAAATGACATCCGCTGCAGCAACACTGTGATATTGTGTAATTTTCTCTTGTATTTGCAGCTTTATAGATCGGCTCTTACCCTCTCCTTCCGCGGGCTCCGCCGTGACCCAATTCAAAAATCGGTCCCACTATCCGATGTCCCATGTAATTCAAGTCCACTTATGTTAGCCGTTGGGGAAAGTCTCAGAAAACTCTATCGAGAGGAAGAAACAAAAATGGAACGTACGATAATGGCAAAAGAAGAGAGGGAAAAGAGTGCACTCGAACAAAATTATAAGAATTTCTGTAACCCAACTCAAAGTCGTCGTACCGGTGGAACGACTAATTACGAACACATGAGACCAGATGAAGCGAATCGGCTTGAGAGAAGGCAAAATCTAAATAGCCAACTTGAAAAGACGATGCGTGACTTTCGCATCGAACAGGAAGGAATGATGTACAAAGGCATCCCATCTCGAATCGCTAGTATACTAGAGGCTACCGATATTCGACCAATTTAAATCCCCATCAGTTACTTCTAGACAGAACCAGCTACAGTGGACTCCCTGTATATCGAACTCGCAAAATGCACCAAAATCTGTACGATATGGAGATAGTTCGTTAGACAGAAACTTTTTATTGTATCGGAAAAACTCCAAAAATGACAAAAAGTTTATTATAGTGAGTTTAATTTTTCCGCGTAGGAAATGAGATAAAAGTCCTTGTGGTGCTCATTATAACTAATAAAGAAAACTATAGATATATTGAACATTTTAATGCGGTTTCGCAAAATTAGTTTTAATACAGTCCGATTATGCATCATCAGTGTTTAATATTCAATAAGCGAACCATTAGAAGGATATCTCGCTTTGTATTTTCCGTATAATTTCCGTCGCCGAGTTTTGCGTTTGACTGTAAACTTTCTAAATCGTTAAAATTTTTGAATTCTACTGACAGTCTAATTAGTATTGGACCCACACTCCTTAAGTCCGCATTGTCTTAATAACTTCAAGTAATGCAGTTAGGAGGCAAGAGTTAAGACTGGTCTCACCCGCCCGGGCGCCGCGCCCTCCCGCGCCTCGGTTTTTTATGATATTGTTCAAATTCTAAACAATTTTTAAAAAAAATTCAAGCCCTAGTAACCCTTCTAAATAATAACGGACACTTTAAAAAAGGTTTCACACAAAAATTTTGTAAGCCGTCTCCAGCGCATCGACGGCGCAATGGTTTCCGCCGGTTCTATTGCGTCGTCGATGCGCTGGAGACGGCTTACAATATTTTTGTCTGAAACATTTTTTAAAATGTCCGTTATTGTTTAGAAGGGTTACTATGGCTTTAATTCTTTTAAAAAAACGTTTGCAATTTTTACAATCTCAGAAAAACCGCGCCCGCTGCGCACGGGCGGGAAAACTCATCCTTAAAAGAGCGGACGAAACTTCTTTAAGTATATTTTAAATTCATGCACACTAGAAATACAATTCAAACTTAGTTTGAACGTAGTTCCGGTAAACATAGTGCAATTTGAAATTTGGTACTTGTAGTTCACTACACAGAAATATATCGCGCGGCGGGGTAAATAAATCGCGTAAGTATAGAGAAAGCTTTAATATAGAGAGGTACAATATATAGAGAGTTCGCGTAATGCTTAAGCAAATACCGTCGTTCGGTCCTGGGATTCTGATCGATAAATGGAGGCATTCATTACAGGGAATGTCGACATATTGAGAGATGACCGTAATACAAATATTATTAATATATCACGATTGAGTATTAATCTGTCCAAATATTAGTGATCACATACTTAGTACATGTCGAGTCCAACTATACTGGCCTCAACAGTGATTTCACTATGAAGACTACGCATCTAATCAAGGGTGGTGTTACCGAAAATCATAATTTTATTATTTTGTACTCCATTACTACTGGACCTAATCTTACTATGGTTTAACACTCTGTCATCAACTCTTGAGGAATGCGGATTGGAATGCCTGGATACAATTGTTTCTAACTCTATGAGTAGTGCACAGTGCAGTGGGATTAGTTGAGAAATGTACGATTGAATAAGCAAATATGTAAAATGTGCGGAAATACACATCGAATCTTTCTTCCAATAAGTTACTCCCATAACCTGCGGGGTTATGCCCGCATCCCCACATCACAAAAATTTGGCTGGCGTCACCAAAGTTGTACTTTCGGGGTAGGTCAGGGGTCTCCTTAACGTTTCTTGAATTTTATTAAAACATTTAGCTGGCGTCCCCAAAGGAGTAAGTTTGGGCCCCTCTAACTGTTAAAAGGACTGGGAGTATTTGTACACGCAGCTCATACCGTTTCGATATGCTGACACCGTGTATTTTACGCGGGTAGGTTTACTAGTTTCTCTATAATTTGTTGTTTCATCTCTCCATATGTAAAGGAAAAAAGTATGTTGAGAATGGAATCAAATCACGAAGCATTTTTTTTCGAACCCAATTTTGTCGAAAAAGTATTTTAATTACCGAGTAATCAGGAAGAAATCATAGGTAAACAAATTACATTGCATAAACTGATTTATTCGTCATATCGTGCTTAAATATTCAATTGTACAGACTGAGTTTAGTTGTCGTGGTCTAAATGATATATGATATTTAAAATCACGAAATGAACACTGGATAACTTATAGTATCAACTCCTGTTGTGAACGTTAACTTTATCCACACACACAAAGAAAGTAGGGCCCCTAGACTTGACAGCCTTTCTGTGTCTTACCAAGCTTTGCACAGGCAACATCGCACGATATTGAAGGTCCTCCGTCTATGGGAAATTAATATATATATAGGTTAGAATTAATTAAATGTAGTTTGTCTATCTCGACCACACACGCGTACCAGTCAGATACGTAAAAATTAAAATACAGAACAAAATATTTTATGTACAAGTTTAAAATTTTGTTTTACCGTTGCAGTCTTAACCCTGTGAATTCTTAATACAGTTGGAGAGTTGGACTGCGGTCAGAAGTATTTCCCGATGGATTAAAATATCCTGGCTAGCTATTGTAACTGTGCTACATGCTACATCCGCGCTTAACCGAAACAGGAGAACATCAACCAAATCACTGTACTGTGAATTTTATATTGTATTAAATACCAATATGAATAATCCGGAATCCAAAGGACAAGAAGTGGGTGTGGCAGGAGATCGTTTACCACTACCGTATCAAACACTCCATATGACAATTTCATTGAGGTAAGTACGCCCACGCACACACCTGTGCTCTGTTAATGTTAAGAGTTCTAATTATTTTAATAATTTAATTATGGATCTGTATTTTTGTTGTGTTTATAATTATTATAGGGACATTCGGGATATGGATTACGTTGGGACGACTGATCCGTACACAAAATTATTTTTAATGAAAGATGGCTCTTGGCAATTGCTTGGAACGAGTGAGACTTTGAGACCCTGGTCCGTAAGGGTTATGTTATATGGGGTAAAACTTCAAAAATTAGTATCTCGAGGTGTTTTCCTTTCAACACGAAAATATTGTCCAAACCCAACTCAGGGCATGCCAGGGCACCCAAAAAAATATGGCGTACCAAGGTACTGGGGGTCAGCTCGCGTCATTTCCTTGTAAGAATAACTGTTATTATGTTATTTTCGAGCTAATTCTTCCAATATTTCGCAATATGTGTGGAATACAAAATGTTGAAAATGTGACAACCGCTGGCCTTGAACTAAATTAAATGTTGAACGATTGCACTGGAGCACAGCACTGGCAATGGAGTTAAATCTTCTCGTATACAATAAGTTCATTTTTAAAACATACTTATTGCATTTGGAAAAATATCCTTGTAGGTAATTAAAATTAAGTACATTACTCAATAATTTATTGATTCAGCTCTCCGTATAAAAAATATTTGAACAATTTCACATGTTGCGCTAAAGACAAAAATACTAATGTAAATATTGTGATACTTTGATATATATATTTGTTGAAAACAACTTTTAAAAATTGAAATAATGACCAATTTCCTGATTATAAGTCCCCGTGTCAATTAATTTCGAAGTAGGATATTTGAGATTTACGTTACATTACATTGTCACATTGCGGTATTATTTTCTGCAAGGAACAGCACTGTTGTGAATGAATTTTGTATTAATAAAATTTTGTTCCACACAAGAATCCAAATTGATTTAATTTTTTCAATAACTTTCCGGGCATTCTAATTTTTATAGCTGGGAGCATAGTTGCTGGCTTCCTATGTCCACGTTCAGTCGAGTTCTGACGTCAGAGCTAAAAGTTAGGGTGTCCGATCCCGGTTACG
>JAQIXO010002339.1:0-10155 GCA_034700305.1 Protaphorura armata | reverse complement strand
CAGACAGACAGACAGACAGACAGACGGACAGGACAATTTTATAAGCCCTCTACGGGACTGTGTCCACGGGCTAATAAGGGGCAGACGGAGTCTGGTCGACATCAAGACATTCTTATCGAGAGTCCCTTTGTCAGGGACAACTTGGAAGAAATTGTTTGTAAAGTAAAGTAAAATGTTTGGTCCGTGATAGTGGGATATGCTGTAGTACGTGGCTGCTTAGACTGAAACTTTTCAGTTCATCAGGCTGTAAAGCATTTGCCATCTGAATTCTTTGCATAATTTATGGTTACAAGGTTTTCCGGATTTCCTTCCATCCTCGACCAGTCCAGTGCTTGTACCTTAACTTGAAATACGTATAGTTTCTCAAAAAAATTATAACATTCGAAAAACAACTTTCCTATTGTTACGCTGAGTAACTTTACTCTTAAGCTTTTACCCTGACGGAGCCCAGACGGTCAGTAATGATGTCACTCCAACCAACAAGCGGTAATGAAGACTTACCACTTATGCAGTGAGCGTGGCCAACCACCCACTGCCAAATACCCAACTAGGGACTAACGGCACGGCGCATGTCAGAATGACATCACCCCAATTAGCGAGAATGACATCACCCCAATTAGCAAGCATGATGTCATCCCAATTAGCAAGGCTGATAACATGCCGATTAGCGAGGATGAGATCACCCCAATTAGTTTACCATTGGACGACGAATGATGGACACGCCCCCGGTGCTCTACCACAAAGTCTGATTGTCATAAGAAAACACAGAAAAGAGGCGTGGCCCAGAATTACCGCAAGGTCTATCACCAATTAGTGATTCCGCGTATTAGCCGGTCTTAACTAGCAGAAACCAGTGTCAACCGATTCTCACCAGTTAGAACCAGTCACAACTAGTTAACCCGCCAATTACATCGATGATCTCATCAGCTAATCCAATCGACTATAAAAGCAGCGAAGATCCCCAGGACTCTTCAGCAGTGCCTCGGCACTTGCTCCTCTACTTCTAGAGATGGTCTTCAAATTGTTCGGACTCTAGAGTAGTGCCCCTGCCCTTTCCCCTTGACCTCTCGTGTCTGTCCTCACATTGTTGAGAACAGGTCAACCCTTCACCCTACAGCTATGTGACCTCTCACCGTACATTCTCCCTCTCTCTATTGTACCTGACCTATAACGTCTACTCTTCAATCGATATTGGACACATTCATTGGACACCTTGTCCGTCTGATATCGTTCGATTACCTGATCCATTAGACACGATTGTGTACCGAAGTTAGGTTCACGCACGGTCATAGAGTCGAGTCAAAACCGACCTTCAAAGGAAACTTATATTTTATATACAGAGAGGTTAAAAAGTAACGCACGGACATCGAGTTTAATTTTTGAATGCAAGCTGCAGGGAAAGGGAGAGGCGCGCTAAAAATACTCAATGACCGTGCGTTACTTTTTAATCTCGCTGTATTATATTATTACATATAATATTATATAGAAAATATACAGACAACACTATCCTTTCAATGCACTGAGATAATAACTATCCTAATTTTTCCTATCCGTCGGAATTCTTTTCAGAGCGGCCGATAAATCAGTTCGTGATTTTCATCACACTGTGCCGGATATTTGGAGAATAACGTAAATTTTCCAATTACACCTTCCACGGGCTCAAACACTAACCACTCTGCCACTCTCTGCACACTGGAAACAATTTTCCACGGGCTGTCACCCAGTCGCCACTGTTTATTAGCCAGAGGACTTTAATCCCGTATAGTGCTCCTAAAATTAACCTGTCTGTCCGCCCGTCCCCTCCGTTATATTACAAAATCAGTTTAGCCAGGTTCATAGTAATCGATCTTTTTCTTTAGCATGGTAAATTAGGCAGTAGAGACATGCACGAGTGCATGCCTTGATAATTTGTCACCCGAGCTACGCTAATCCAGGCTACGCGCGGGGTACATTCGGGTACTTTGTGCCCGAATATATACTGTATGTACCTGTGGAAGCGTTAATTACTATGAGCTAAATGTTATATAGTTGGCATGGCAAAGTACTTACCTTGCACGTTAAGGTTGCGGGATCACAAATGGCAGGTCTACAACATTGCGAATTGGAGATGCAACGGGCACCGCTGTTAGGATAGCAAACATCACATCTTTTTGTCGTTGGGTTACAACGGTTGGTATTGCAACAATCCTGATGAGTGTTGCAGGGGGAAGGTGTTTCTTTGCAGAACTAAGATAATAATCAGATTAAAACAAAACCGAAAACCATTCATAATCAAATGGAATCTCAGAATGACAATATATATCTAGTTCAGATCAGTCTATAACTACGAAATTTCAATATATAACGGAGGATCATGGAGGATTCCTCTGATGCAGTCCTCTTACTCTTACAATAAACTGTGACAAGCACACGCAGTATGCGAAAGACCTCCCACACTGACCGTCGAAAGAAATGAGTAGTAAAACATGATAGTCACTTAAGTTCGAAAGAAATGATTGCACCTCTCGCAGTCGAAAGATTTGAGTCGGTGTAAAGAAAACACGACACATCACCACTCACAGTCGAAAGATAGGCGTAGGTGTAAAGAAACTGCGACATATCGCCACTCACAGTCGATTTATATGCGTGGATTTCAAGAAACACGACATATTACCACTCACGGTCGGAAGATTTGTGTGAATTAAGACGACACATCAACACTTACCGTCGAAAGATTTGTGTGAAGGTAAACGACCCATCAAGTCTTATCCTCGAAAAGTTTGCATGAAGGAACACGACACTTTGACACTTACCGTAGAAAGACTTGCGTGAAGGAACGACACATCACCAGATTCACGTGAAGAAACACGACAAATCAGCACTCACTGTCAAAGGATTTGTAAAAGCTCTTCCAGTAATGCTTTCATTAATGCACAAGAACTTGCTGCTTTCAAATGAACTGAGCGCATGGAAGAGGTACTTAATTTCCATGGAAACGCCAATCTTGGATCAAACAAAGTGCTCAGAGAAAGAAATTGCGACAACGAGTTTTGCAGTAAAGTTTTCATTAGTGTTGATTAACATATCGAAGCAAATTTGCCTAATTTAAATAGTAAAGTACCTGAACCAGAATTCGGAAGTCTGTTATGGGCGATGTGCGTATGAGCCAATGACCCCTAGATTACGTATACCAAATAGTAGGTCGATCCGATCAATATTGAATCCAAGACAGATGGAAGCATAGTAAATAAAATGTTTCATCTATGTACCCTGCTTCCTGGTTAAACCTGAACTCAAAAGACTGTTGCAACACATGTCCGATATAACCAAGTTCCCCTAGATTATGTTTGCCAAATATCAAATCGATCCGACTACTATTGAAGCTAAGACAGAATGAAGCGAAAATAAGCAAAATATTTCATATTTGCATTTTGCTCCATGGTCAAACCGGAAGTGACAAGACTGTTATGAAACATGGCCGTATGAGCCAACGAATACCAAATAGCAGGTAGATCCGATCACTATTGAATCCAAGAGATGGAACCATACTAAACAAAATGTGTCATAATTGTATCCTGAATCCTGGTTAAACCGGACGTGAAAAGCCTGCTATGAATGAGCTCTTGAATGTGTATGCCAAATTTCAAGCCGATCCGACAAGTCATAAGGACTAGAATGGGAAACACTAAACCATAATTACATTGTGAAAATATTATTTAGATTTTTCGCTCCCTTCTGCTGCAAATATGAAAAAAACAGTCCTGGATGCTTCCTAGTCTATGCTTGTATATACAGGAAAAAGTGCTTATTTCTCCTAAAAATAGCACTTTTCTCTTTTCTTTTCACCTGTTTGACGAAACCCTCTATTATTGTGGGAATGGCTTCGTATAGTCTCTAAAAAAAAGAGGTTACCATGGCTGCCTTAGGAAGCTAAGGTGAAAAGTGACCCCCTCAACAGTCAAACAATCAGGAACCACAATAAAGAAAAATCGCTGCAGTATTTTCAACATAACTTCCAAGTATGTTCAATAAGATACCGCTGCGTATTATCCAGGTTTAAATAGTGAATTATCCCTAGCAGTAATCAGAATCGTCCAGCTAATGAAGTCCCGCGGAGCTATGACCCAAGGGTTGTCCATGCCAAATTTGAAGAGATTATGTTAAGAATTACGACCGCTAGAGTGCATACACACACAGACACACACACAGACACGAGACACCATTGTAAGACTCCCCTGCAAGCAGGTCTTTCGCAATAAGGGTACACACGAGCCAAGGCGTTCACCAGAGAAGCGCCTGGACTTGCGTTGACCATTAATGTAAGCGTAAAGGATTACACCAACGGAGTACAGAGATCTCACCCTTCTAAGCGTTAAGATCGTGGACTATGAAAAGAAAATTGTGTTCGATTGCTACGCATAATAGGTAATAGTATGCATCTGGATGTCTAGGTATTACTGACAACGTACCTGACACAATTCGTCGATACAACGTTCCCAATCACAACAGTGAAAATGTTTGGTACATCTAGTTCTTCCGTTCGGTACCATGACCCCCCCACAGTTCTACCCATTCCCAATATGTCAAAGGAATAAGAACAAAATAATTGCAAAATTGAGAAGTCCTTTCATGCAAGAAGACTCCGTAGCGCTTTCACGTTTGAGATTGACTGAAGGCGTGCTCTTGTGCACGAACCATGAGTTCGTCTCATCGGTGAAAGTGTTAAGCGGTTCTTTCATGCAAGCACTCACCCGACGGGTTTCTACTTCCTTCAAGTTAAAAGCCCTTAGACCTAGATTGATTTGAAGAAAAGTATAAATTGACTGCTTCCAATGAATGACTCAATTGAACGTGGGCTGAGCGCATGTAAAAGTGCCGTTCTTCTATTTGGGTAGATCGGTTAATGTTATATGGGTAAAAGGTATATGGATAAAATCGAAAAAAATAATGTTTCATTCAAAAGCAAAGGAATTTCATTCCACGCTTATTCGATTGCGGACGGCTGTCGAGGGTACCCGTGTTAGCCGAAAGCCGACCGCCACTTGTCAAATTACCGATTGTTGGCAGAACGTAACAATTGAGTCATACCATGTGGGTTGACGGCACAAGAGCTTCCGATGGACAAGGCAGTCCTTGACTGCGAATTATATTAGAACAGCGGGTATGGCCGCAGTAGACATGGCACAAACACACTCTTTGACCCAGAATATGTTTGACCAAAAACTTACTAGTTTCTGGTCCAACTTCATAGAGTTTCTGGAATTCAAATCCGAATGTATTGGACAGACTTGCTTCCTTCAAAGACACCCCTGTAGTCCGTTGAACAGGTAGCGTTGGAGTGATCCAACATACCCCCATAAAGCAAGCCATATTTCCACAACAGTTAGTGTCTGCTGTACACGGGTAGCCCAACTTTCGGCACTATGAAGCGGAATAAACTGAGTAAATAAAATGTGTTAAAGTATAGTCCAATGTGTACAGGGTAAGGCGTATGTAACTGACTTTCCTTGCATAGTCAACTGTCAGATACTTTCAGCTCTGCCGACTGAGTGGTTGTACGAAAGAACGACTTGAGTGCAGGGATACGGCCCTGTACTTACGGCGTTCTTCCAATCAACCATCTCAACTGTATTGATTTGGACTCACCGGTAAACAATGAGCATTGATGCATACTCCGGTGGAGCAACACTCAGTTGTGATCTTGCATCCCGCTCCAAGACTGAGACAACTATTGGGTTGAGGATTAGCTGAGAAAAAAAGTTCAGTGTTTGTATGGAAATAATCCCGTAAGTGCAGGGCTGCAGCCCTGCTCTTACGGGATCCTTTCAAACAACCAATTCCATTAACGCTAGGTGAGGCAAAAAATAAACAGTCGCGACTGGTAGAGAGCCCGTGGAAGGTGTAATTAGGAAGTGGTTGAAAGGTTTAGATGGTGGAGATAAGGTTGAGTGAGTTTAGAAAGTGGTTGGATGGTGTTGTATGCGGTCCCGAAGGAATTGCCCCGATAACGGACAGGTAGGAGTTGTAACCTCCCATGTTGAAGAGATTGGCAGTTTCAAAGTAATATAAATGGAAGCACAAGATAGAGGAGCGCTTCATCATTAATACATAGAAATCCTGATGATAATCTTATGGGTTTAGATAGGTAATGTAACCTCCCATGTTGGAGAGATGAGAGATGTAACCTCCCATGTTGAAGAGATGGGCAGTTTCAAAGTAATATAAATGGAAGCACAAGCAAGAGGAACGCTTCGTCTTTAGTACATAGAAATCCTGATGATAATCTTATGGGTTTAGATATGTAATGTAACATCCCATGTTAGAGAGATGGGTGTAACCTCCCAATGTTAGAGAGAAAGGCATAACCTCCCATGTTAGAGAGATGTGTGTAACCTCCCATGTTGGAGAGTTGGGTGTAACCTACCATGTTGGAGAGATGGGCGATGTAACCTCCCATGTTAGAGAGATGGGTGTAACCTCCCATGTTAGAGAGATGGGTGTAACCTCCCATGCTAGAGAGATGGGTCGTTTCAAACTGATATATATGGAAGCACAAGCAAGAGGAGCGCTTCGTCTTTACTGCTTAGAAATCCTGATGACAATCTTATGGGTTTAGATACGCAATGTAACCTCCGATGAGAAACGCCCCGTTATTGTCGGTATCGGTCTGTATCGTCTCTTAGCTGAGGTGACACATAGTTAACATGTGTATATCAGTTGGTGCGAAATTCATGGGTAGTGATAGTGACTATAGCCGTTTAAACTTGGACTTCATTTTCAACACGTATAGTCTAGAGCAAACTGGTCCACGGGCAAATAAACAGTCGAGAGTGCTATCCACTCTCGACTGCCCGTGGAATTGATTTTAGAGAAAAGTGATAAAAAAGGGCGAAAGGAGACAGTGCTCCCACTTTTGTAATTGGAAGTCCTCCCATGTCTTTAACATGGGGGGGGGGGTGATATCTGTCCAACGTTACGGTTATAAAGAGACATGAACGGAAGCAAAAACATAAGAAAGCGCTTCCACTTTAGTCATTGGAAATCCTCCCACACGTTAGACAGATTTGGCCCCCTAATGTTAAAGAGATGGGAACGTTAGACAGATTTCGCCCCCTAATGTTAAAGAGATGGTAATGTTGGAGACATATCGCCCCTTAATGTTAAACAGAAATAATAAAAAATAAACTGCGATAAGCACAGGGAGTATGCGAAAGACCCCCACACTCACCGTGGAAAGAGTTGCGTAGTTGAAAAGATACAAAACTCACAACCACTCAACGTCGAAAGAGGTGCGCAGATGAAGCGATACATGGCTCATAACCGCTCACCGTCGAAAGAGTAGCGTAGTTAAGACTAGCCTTGATACGTATGTACCGAGTGGAAATAGTTCCGCAGTTCAAAAGATACAACCACTCACCGTCGGCACAATTGTGTAGTGAAATGATAGATCATTACAATGACTCACCGCCTAAAGAGTTGTGTAGTGAAATGATAGATGACTCACAAAGACTCACTGTCGAAACAGTTGCATTGTTGAGAAGAAATGTAACAAACAACCAATCACACAAGCCGGAATCAGTTATAAAAACACGACGAAACTACTCATCGTCGAAATAATTTAGTAGTTGAAAAGTAAGATGACTCACAATCACTCACCGTCAAAATTGTTGTGTAGTTAAAAGTAGACATGGTACGCAAGCACACACCGTCGAGTGGGTTGCGTAGTTGAAAAGATACCAGACTCACAACCACTCACCGTCGAAACGTAATTAAACATTTAAATATAGTGTTCAATACTAGCGTTCTGCCTCATGGCTGAATCGGAAGTCAGATTCAGGTTACGAGAGATGTCCACGGGGGCAGATACATTACACTATTACGTATTTTATATAATTCATTTTTCGACGAAATAAATATAATATTTGTTTGGAAAAAAAAAACGGGGGCAGAGGGCACCAAGATTAAGCATGCCAAGTTTCCAGTCGATACGTAAAGTAGTAAAACGGCTACATGTGGAAACGTGATTGTAAATATAATGTTCAATACTAGTGTTCTGCCTCATGGCTGAACTGGAAGCCAAAATCAGGTTACGAGAGATGTCTATACGGAGCCAAAGTCCCCAAGATTAAGCATGCCAAGTTTCAAATCGATGTCAGGAAATCAAACGGCTACAGTTGGAAACTTGATTAAACAATTAAATATTATGATGTTCAATAATTGCTTTTAGCTTCATGGCTGAACCGGAAGTCAGAATCGGGTTACGAAAGATGTCCGTACGGAGCCAAGCGCCCCAAGATTAAGCATGCCAAGTTTCAAGTCAATACGTCCAGAAATGAAATGGCTACATGTAGAAACCTGATTGAACAATTAAATGTAATGTTCAGTAATATTCTGCATTCCCCACTCATACGCATTGAAGTCCACTCACTTTTCAGATATGTAAACGTCACCGCCGTTAACGTTGCCATGGAAACGTTACTAGGTTACCAAACTTTATCAGTCGAAAATCAAACAATAAGAGCGCTCCGTCAAAATAAATTATGACAAAGAAATTTCAGCTCGCGATCTAATTAATGTTGATTAAGATACCGCTTCCTTTGACTTGATTTAAAAAGTGAAATGCGGGAACCGGAAGTCAACCTTTGTTGGCAATTTAACCGAAGGTGAGCCAAGGGCCCATGGTCCTGCACACCAAGTTTCAAGTCAATGCGATCAAAACTGTATTTTTAAGAAAGGTGAATATGTGTTCCGGCTTGTAAATTCACAAATACAATTTTCATTTTTTGCTCCCCCTCTGCTGCAAAATTGAAAAAAACGGACTCCAGTGCTTCAGGGTCTATGATTACACTAGAAGCAAAAAGTGCTTATTTGGCCGAAAAATGACATTGTTTTTGACGGTTTAACGAAACGACAAATTATTATGGACTGCGCTTCGTATAATACGTTATGGAACCATGGTGTTTTTGTACTTGTAAACAGAACATGTAAAACATACCCTCACCCCAACAGTCAAGAAAACTTGCTGCAATATTTTGATTAGGGCTTAGACTATGTTGATTTAAATACCGCTTCATGTTGGCCATGTTGAAGTAGACAAGTACCCCTAGTAGTGGCCCAATCTTGTTGGCCAACGAACTCGACCGGAGCTTATGACCCAAGGGTCACGCACCAAATTCGAAGTTGTTCTGTTAAGAAATGCGACTACTAGAGTGCGGACAAACAAACAAAGGAACAAACGACACGACATCCACTATTTTATAGCTCAGACCTGTGGTCTTTCGCAATAAGTAGAATGCCCGAATGGGGTAGGAATTTCGGGTACGTTGAGATGCCCAGTGGTAAGTAAAAGAAACAAACACTGGATGAATTTATGAATTGTGTGGTGATTGGAGCAGTAATACCTAAGGTGAATCTAATACCTGTATATACAGGGTTGTCTGGGAGTAAACCAGATGTAGAACACAGACATAAGCCTTAATATGAATATGGTAATGTGTGATACCTGTCTCCGGTCAACCCGTACGACTCAGTAGACCTTCGGGTAAAGTCCAGAGTGTAATCCCTAGTATTTGTGTGAAACACGCGAAACACGAGTCTCAAAGACAAGTTTGAAACACGAGTCTCAAATACGAAAAATAGTGGTTAGTGGTTAAAATCTGATTTTTGATATCTGATCTGGCAGGGTGACAATATTTGTTACCGTTGACAATATTTTCAGATAAAAACTTCGTATGTTCTTGCTTTCAAATGACAGTCTCTCGGATTTTTTTATTCTGTCATTAAATTTATTTGTGTGTTTAAAACCACAAAAGAACCATGAAATATAACACAATCACTGAAGTTTAATTTGACACCTGCTACAGACGACATACAACTGGTATCTATGTTTTTGGGTATAAATAGAACATATTTGTAAATTACTAGTTGCAATTAATTACTAGTAATTTGTAAATTAGAGAAAAGTTAAGGCTCTTGGTAGTAAATTCTGAGATTATTGCGAAAGACCACAGGTATGTAGCTATACAATGGTCCATGTCGTTCGTTCGGTTGTGCGCACTCTAGCGATCGCATTTCTTAATCAAATCACTTCAAGTTTGGGGTGCAGGACCCTTGGGTCATAGCTCCGGACGAGTTCGTTAATCAGCAAGATTGGACTACTACTAGGGGTACTTGACT
>JAQIXO010002338.1:0-10155 GCA_034700305.1 Protaphorura armata | reverse complement strand
TGTGCAAGGCTGCCGACAAGATATAGTTGTTATTACTTACCAAGGTCATGGTGACCACCACACAAAGTTTCAGGTCAATGTGGGTGTTACACCAAGGACAGGTCCATTGTGAGTTTCAAACTTATTGGTCATCCATATTGAGCTAATATTATTAGATGCGGACAAAATTGCGCGGATGTCAATTATCTCGATTTTTGGCGTTTTCATTATTGAGCTCCCACTCTCTATTTTGGACAAAATAAAACTATAAACATATATCCGGATGACATTCTACTTATTGACAGCACTGACTAGAATTTGTAATTTTTTGCCGCGTTGTTGTTGATTATATAATTATTTGTAGCCAGAATTATTTGAAAATGAGTGTCATTTTAAAAATTCTAATTATCAGAATTGAAGACAATATTTTGTGGGTGGGTTTTTGGTATGAAACTGATGTCATCCGCCCCGGTCATACTTGTAATAATACCAGTTGCAGTTTGAAGCTCAAAGTAGACGGACGTGGAGGATGGTCTCCTCCCGTTCAATCTTTGAGTTTTATTCTGTAACTCATAAGCCAGCAATTTAGCTGCGGGATTTATTTTTAATATAAATTCTGCAGACTGAATTATCTCTGTTGGGATAAACTCACATTCCTTTGTCTGAACTTTTGTCTGGCCAAGGCGGATTCTTTCCATTTTGGTGTGAGACTTTGTGTTTAGCCTTGGGGCTGGGTAGCTGGTATAGTAAAGTGAATCTTCTATTCACGGTTTGTTGCATGACTGGATATTTCACAATAATTGAAAAATTCCAGTCGGACGTTCTTCTATCACTGCTACTTGTTAGTACTTTATTATCTGGCAGTGTCGATAAGGAGTTGGATGTCTTGGAATGCGGGGCCGGCTGCGGCTAGTCATTCTGGTGTTGAATGACTCGAAAGGGGAAGTCACCCGTATGACGGATGTTCCAGGACATTCCTTGATCAGAAGACTCCTTATCGGAGTGAGACTAGAAGAATTTTTTGTCCCTTGTAACTTAATGATAATAAAATCCCAGTGATGCAAGAATTTGCGTAGTCTGCATAAGCGTGGCCGTACATTATTGCCCTTATGCTAATACTGGGTTGTTTGACCTTGTTATTGTAAATAAATTTTCCTTTCCTCTTCCCGTGCCGGTCTAATGAGACAATCGATAAGCATTTTTATGCACGACTGCAGTACCAAAACACAAAAAAAAAAAAAAAAAAAAAACTGAACACAAAGATACACAAACTTGGAATGTGAGATTTCCATGCAAGAGTTCATGTCATATAGTCGTTGCATTGAATCCGTAATCGAATGCAAATACTCTACATTCTACAAACTACACACCATGACCCCAAGACTTCTAGATTGTGTCTAGTGTCTTAAGTCTCTTTATCATAATAATTGGATCTGACTAGATACACTATACACATTCTCTATTCATTCTGATTACTAAAATATATTTCATCAACGGCGACGTACAACTTCCATCAAATCACGAATACTGTAAGTTCTGTAAAAAAAAATCGAGTCTCAAATAATAGAGTTAATCATTGTATTTATGCATATATAAAAATATTTTGCCAAAACAGCGAGTGGGAGCACAACAAAGTAAATGCCTTATCCAGAGATTGCACATCTTTGGGAATTTATGTTCAGAATGGAACAGAATATTCTTGGGATGAAATTGACAAAACGGAACTGCCAAATATTAAAATCATTTACTTGATTTACTCGACCACGCGAAGCAATTTCCGAGCACAGGAATTTGAATGGAACAAATTGTTATTCTTTGTGAATAACTCCAAAGATGGCGAGGCAGAGGATGGGGCGTTTTCTACGCTTTGGTTCAGCGACGCACCGTATCGCGTCATTTTATTTGATCGCTCAGATAAAACTTTGGTAATTGATTCGATTGATGCAGATCCAGTGTTGGATGCATTTAGGGATAACGAAACACACGTGAAAGACTTGCAAATCCGGAACAGCAAAATTGAAGACAGTGGAAAGTTTGTTCCACCAAAAGGTGTTGTTCGTTTGACTTTAGACAACGTTCAAGTTTCTAACTTTTCCGGGTTAATTCGAAAATTTAATTATTTGGAAGACGTATATCTAAAGCATAAGTTTGAGAAAATTGATATCAGTGCAATTTTATGTGCATCTAAAAATATTAGCTCCGTTGACATAACCAATAACAGTTTAACCCTCACAGACCCAACACATGGAAGTGAATCATTGAAGTCCTTGTTTATCAGAAATTGTGACCTTGACTCTTCATTCAAAGAAAATGCTTGGAGGGTCATGCCGAATGTAACGGAACTTGAACTTGAATTCAATTCTGATGATAACGTTGAGTTGGGTTCCATAGACATTGTCCCATTCAAGCAATTAGAGACACTTCATTTGACGAATGTAAGTTTGACACTCAATCAGCACCCATCGCACACATGGAAGACTTTGAGAGCATTGTATTTGAAGGGAAATATTAAATTCGAATCCAATGGCAAAGATGTCGCTTGGAACGGATTCCCAAATTTGAAACGTTTGTGGGTAGGTGGTCCGTACAGAACTAAGAAGACCAATAAAGAATTCCTAACAGGAGTTCTAAGAAACCTTCCCGACATTGAATTTATTAAATTGGTAGACTTTGATTTACTTCCTCTTGCAAGCTATAATGGGACATTTAGAATGATTTATGAAAATCTCCAACCAGCATCTAGAATAATAGCGAACAAAACCGACACCTACAAATGGTACGTGCGTAACAGATTTTTATTTTTATTTGTAGACAAATGAACAACTCAATTAATTAATAATTTTTCATTTCTAATTGAACAGTGAAGGCGAGTTCAAAAATGGAAAACTGGAAATCATTGGAGAGCATATGGACGGACAACCCACTCAGAATAATAATTCTTGCACAAAATTAGAAATTAAGAGCAAAAATGGAACGGATTTAGACTGGGAAGAAATCCAACTCCGAATTGCATTCTTACCGAAATTGAAAGATTTTAATTTATACTTAACAACAGCGGATGATTTCAAATCAAGCGAATTCCAATGGAAACCATTTTTGACTACTCGAAAAGAAGGCCTTGGTTTATACTTGTACGTGAATGAGGAAGAAGTCTTCCGATATAAGTTACATAGTAACTTACAAGGGGATCTAGATTGTTGGAGTAAGTTGACAATTACATCCATTGACCCAAATCCTATCCTGAAAACAGTCGTCGACCAGAACATACAAATTAAATTTTTGGTAATCGCTAGTACCATCATTAATGACAGAGAGTTCATCTACCCAGACGGAGTTACCGGACTAACATTAATAAATACACAAGTTAGAAATATGTCCAGTTTTCTACACAAATTCAAATCGTTGACTCATCTTATCTTGAAGAATTTTGGGAGCATTGATATTTGTGATGACGGCGTAGAAGCCTCAACAAATTTAAAATATTTAGTCATCAAACATACCAATGTAACATGTGAGCGAAATACGACTAGCAATGTTTGGAGTAATTATTTGGATACATTGGACCTTCTAGATTGTGTCTTAGATGCTTCCTTCATGGAAAACGGATCAAAAGTCATGCCGAATTTAACAAATTTGCGGGTCTCAGCAATTCCTGAGAAAATTGACATTGCTGACATTTCGAACTACAAAAAATTGTTTGTTATTTCTATAACAAATGCTAGTTTAACTTTTTCTGGGCCAATTGCACAAAACTTCAACGATCTGATAAAACTTGATTTGATAGATTGTGAGTTTGACCAAAAGTTCACGGATGGCGCTTGGAGTACGTTTCCAAACTTAACACATTTGACTGTTGACTCGAGATTAGGTGGAATGAAACCGTCACAAGATTTTCTGAAAGGAATCCTAAGCAAAATTGCAAACATTCGATACGTTACATTGCAACCTTTTGAGTTTAATCTTCCAATTGAGACGAAAGGTGAATTTTTAGTCTTTTATTCCTCATATAAATAAATTCAACAGAAATGTTACAGATTGGTTTTTACAAAGATATTTGTACTCGTCATTTTTTAAATACATGTATTCTAAAGTTAGTCATGAACAATGTTGGCGTGACATGCCTGACGTTAGCTCATGTCTGTGCCCTGCAGTGTTGCCGCGTTAATCTTGCTCTTTCGCGGTATTGGAGGTCGATTCCCTATATAGCTATACACAAAAGCTTTAGAAAATTCCATTCGTATAAATAACTTTGTATCGACTCAAATTCATCATGTCTTTTTCAAATTTAAATAAATAGGTTCAACAGAAATGATACAGATTGGTTTATTCAAAAACAAGTGAATCTATGCGTTGAAATATCCTGTTTATTACTTTATACTCCGGTTGTGCAAGTACATGTGGTTGGATTTTCAAACGGATCACAAGTCCAATCCATCAAGTCGTTTGAACAAAGTGGAAAACGTGACTCACAAGCACTAAAACAACTCTTCAATAAACCATCTACATCTATTGTAATAAAAACAACAAGAAAAAATACAAATAAATGTTTCTAAAACGAAATTAAATAATGTTTTCATTTTTTCTCACTTGGACATTTTGGTGAAGCAACTGTGAACAGAGTTGACACCCACCTCACACTGGACAGTAATTTCGGTCGGACTACACACACTGTACAAGTACATGTTGTTGGATTTACAAATGGATCACAAGTCCAACTGACAGATCCACTCGGGCAATTTGGAAAACGATCTTTACATGCGCCGGAACAACCCATCAATACTCCATTTGTGTCTAGGATGTTTAGGCCCGGCAAAAATATTATTTGTATATTATTTTTATATATTAATAGGTATTTGTCATCACAAAATAAATTGCTTCCTCACTTGGGCACTTCCGTAAGCAGCTGTGAGTAGGATTGAGACCTGGTTCGCACTGGAACGGAACGTTGTTTCGTTCATATTGCACACATGGTCTGATATTTGGGTAAATGGAGATTCGGTCTTTCCATTTTCATCCGCAAAAACAAAGCAGAATACGCTAGACAAGTAAATCAAAATTGGTAACCAGGTGTTCATTTTTGGACGGGACGGGATACCAGGACTTTCGGAATGGTGTATTTTTTATTTGTATTTCTATTTTGTGTGGAGTTTATTTATGAGTTTGTTTCTAGGTTAATGTGACAATGCAGTCGGAAATAATTCGAATTTCATAGTTCAGGGGTTGTGAAAGACGTGTGGAGGGACACTGAAAAAATATAGTTTGTGGTCATGTAACTCACAAGCAACTATTTGTTAGTTAAGTCTACTGTTTTTACATTACTATCTGTTTGTAAAGTTAAAGTTTGTTTTACAGTTTAATCAACATAACAATAATGAGTTGTGAAATGTTGAAATATTTTTCAAACCAATGTCGTGTTTCGAAGTATTTGAAGATACCAACCCTAGGCGTTTATCAGTCTGACCTCTTGTGGTCACCAAGTAAGTATACAGGTGCTCTTTTGTCGGCGTTTACATTCAGCCCAGCGGCCAATGTACGCCACAATGCACTCCCCTTGATTTGATTTGATTTGATTTGATTTCTTTATTAGTGTGCTTTCCACTGCAGTCGTACATAATAATATGCTTTTCGATTGTCTCATTATGGCAACACAAAGATCTTCAATTCCATGTAGTTTGCAACTATTTTAATTAAGGTCTTGCCTATTTTCCAACAAGGACATAGAGTATAAAAGTATAATAGTGATTGAATGCGAATGCGACTGACAAAGTTTTACATTGAATTATATTTCCAATAATTACCTCTTACGTAGAATAAAAAAATAACACGTCAGAACTTACCTTGGCTTGGAGTGCAGACTAAAGACTAAAGACCAACTGTAGAGTGGTAGTGAGTTGGATTGGATTGCACATTAAATCTGAACATGACCCCATGCAAATAATCCATTCCGAGTATTGTCTGCTTATGATTCTAGAATAATTAATTCAAAGTAACTGGTATTTGTGTTCACAGCTCAACTCAACAACTCAATGTGTTTTACTTGAGAGTTTCTGAGAATATGGGATTTGACAATCATAAATATTTTATATAAATATACACAAGATTTCAGAGGAAGGTATCAGTTTGTATCCAATAATCTCCACATAAACATATACACATTATTTGTCTCAAATTGTGGAATTATTAAAATTGTAGTGTATTGAAATATGATCGGACGACTCTTTTTCCGATTCCTTCTATTCATTCTCATCACACAAAAATATATCATCAACGGTGAAACTTTATTAAGCAGCTTTCCAAGTTTCCCATACAAACACTGGTAAGTTCTGTGATTAAAAGAAAAAAAATTACATGTCCAATGTAAACGTTAATTTCTGTTTATGTATGTATTTTTCATCCGAAAATAGTGATTTGGAGCTGAAAAGTGAAAATGGCTGGAACAACATATCCGCAGATTGTACCAATTTGGCTATAATCGTTCAAAATGGAACCAAATTGAATTGGGATGTAATTGATAGAGCTGAGTTGCCAAATCTGAAAGAAATTGCTGTTAGATTGACCACCAAGGAGAATTTCCGAGCAGATGAATTCGAATGGAGAAAACTGTTATTCTTTAGGAATAATATGACAGAATACGGCAGAGGGTTCGGTGCGAGTTCTTCTCTATACTTCGACGACGAACAGCGACGTGTCATGCAGTTTCATCCTTTTGGAAAGAGTTTAGAAATTGATTCAATTGATCCATACTGGGTGTGGGATACATTCAGATTTAGAGACCAGGAAGTACAAGTGAGAGCCCTTAAAATCCGGAACATCAAAATTGAAGACAGTGAAAAGTTTATTCCCCCAAAAGGTGTCGACCGTTTGACTCTAGACAACGTTCAAGTTCAAAACTTCTATGGGTTCATTCAAAAGTTTAATTCATTGCAATATTTAACTATAAATCAGAGATTTGAGAAAATTGATATCAGTAGACTATTATCTGTGTCTAAAAATATTAGGGCTTTAGAGATTGCCAACTGCAGTCTATCACTGACTGACATAACCCATCCAAGTGAATCTGTGACATCATTGACGATCAAAAATTGTTCTCTTGACACTTCATTAAAAGAAAATGCGTGGAAAATCATGCCGAACGTAATGGAACTTGGAATTTCATTAAAATCTGATGATTCTGGTGAGTTGGGTTTCATAGACATTGTCCCGTTCAAAAAATTAGACACCCTTAGTTTGACGAATGTAGATTTGACAACAAATAAGACACCAATTCAAATATGGAAGACTTTGACAACAATGTATTTAAGTGGAAGGATTGACTTCGACTCCCAGATTGTAAATTCCGCTTGGAACGGATTTCCAAATTTGAAATATTTAGTTGTTGAGAACGTGGATGTTAGAACAAAGCCGAACAAACATTTTTTGACAGACATTCTAAGGAATCTTCCAGACATTGAAAGGATTGAGTTGGAGGGATTTGATTTCTTCCCTCATATAAACTATAATGGTACATTAAAAACCATACATATGAATTATTACGGTGTCCCAAGTTTGCCTAATCCAGTGAACAGTGATTTTCAAGAATCTGACAGCCACAAATGGTACGTATGTGTGTCAATAGTTCATTTCTATATTTGAAAATAATTAATTAAATTAATTAAATTAAAATTATTCTATTTATTTTACTCTAAACAGTGAGGGAGTATTCAAACATGGAAAATTGGAAATCATTGCAAAGTCAATGAATGGACAACCCATGCATAATTATGGGTCTTGCAGACAATTAGACATTAAAAGTACAAACGGAACGGATATAAATTGGGAAGAAGTACAACACCAAATTGCTGCCCTGTCGAGATTGAATAAGTTCAATCTGTACTTATCAATAAAGGATTTCATACCAAGTGAATTCCAATTCCAATGGAAATCATTGATTTTTCATCCGAAAAAATGGCTGACACTCACTTTACATGTCAATGGAGAGGAAGTCTTCAAATTTGCTTGGTCTAATTTCCTTCCAATTTCACCGTTTTGGAATACCTTTGTCATTACATCCATTGACCCGAATCCTATTCTGGAAACAATCTTTGACTTGGACCACGAGATTGAAATTAAACATTTGACCATACTTAATAATACCATTAATGACGAAGAGTTTGACCACCCAAACGGAGAATCATGGCTAACGTTGCGAAATACACAAATTGGAAATATGACAAATTTTCTTCAAAAATTCAAATCATTGACTAACCTGAATGTGAAAAACTTTGAGAACATTGATATTTGTGATGATATCCTAAAAACAGTGACAACTTTAAAATATTTAGACATTTCTCATGGCAATTTAACATGCGGCCGAGATAGGAGTGGTCTCAGTGAATCTTTGGTTGCTTTGAATCTCTATGATTGTGTCATAGATTCTTTCTTCATGAAACAAAGTTCAAAAGTCATGCTGAATTTAACCACTCTGGGACTTTCAAGAACTCTGGGGAAAATTGACATGGCGGACCTTCTGGTCTACAAACAACTGTCTAAGCTGTTCATAAAAGATTCTAGTTTGACCTTTGCAAAACCAGTACTCCATCAATTCAATAATATACATGAATTGTATTTGGAAAATTGTGAGTTTGACTCAAAGTTTACGGATCATGCTTGGAGTGCGTTTTCAAACTTGTCAGACTTGACTGTTAACTCGAGATTAGGTGGGACGAAGCCGACACAACATTTTCTGGAAGGGATCCTAGACAAACTACCAGATATTGACGAAATTACATTGACGCCTTTTGATTATACTCTTCCAATTGAGAAAAAAGGTGAATTTGAAGTCATTTATAATTATCGTTATTAGAATTCATTCATTTATTAAACTAACCAGAAATAACACAGATTCGTTTATCTAAAATACAATTCGGTGCTCAATAAATGCAAAACATTAAAATAGAAAAAATGTCAATATATATTTTCTTCGAACTTCATCTTTACTCACAAGTAAAAGGAAAGGATGTGCATGTAAAAAATGCTTATTAAAAGTGTGTTGAGGAAATATTGCATAATTGAATCAACCATATAATGCCTCTTCAAACTTTTATTACTCTAAGCGGTCAAGGCTAGAAACTTCCATTCCTTTCGAATCGAACCGAATCGATACACAATACAATAATTTCTACAATACATTTATCTAGACTGAAAAGAGCAACACTGAAAAATGTCCAGTAATATCAGCTACGCTTATACATCTTTGACCTGCGTCACGGTTATTACTTAGGTGCGTTTCTATATTTTTGGGACAAGCGAAGGATACGCCTTTTTTCAAAAAATCAAACATCACTGCTCTCAAGAGGGAAGAGTCTCAATTGGTTTCATACTTCGCGTCATTGTAGAATGCATTCTTTCCTTACCGTCCAAATGATTAATAAATATTGTTAAATTATTCGTTTAGATTTCACTGTATTTAAATATTTAAAATATTACAAACAAACATAACAAAGGTGAAGTCGCATGCGCATGTTAGTGCAAAAAGAATTTATTCCATGAAGCCATGGACAGCCATGTATAAAATATTTAAATGAAGCCATTACATTTTGCCAATGCTTTGAATTTACTTTCAAGCTCTAAAAGTAGAATTCAACCCCTTCATTATTGTTACTTACTCAAAACTAATATTTTGGTCGTATAATACACAATTCTTGCAAGAACATTCAAAGTATTTTTCTTTTGGAAATATCCAAAACTCCCCAACTCTATTCTAAATATTTTAACGGATATCAAATATTTATTGAGTCGTTTCCTGTCCTTCCCTTCCACAAGTGTAGTTTTCTTCCAAGAATTGATGAGTTTCTTTGAATTGTCATGCCATCCACCCAGGAATTGGTACGTCATGAGTAATGTAATGAATCCCGCAAAAACATTACCCACAATTCCACCCATTATGACCAATTCCAAATCATGACCGAAACGTATCAAAATAAGAAGACTGATTACCGTGACTGCCATCATCAAATTGTCGAGTATTGCCAAGATGTAGTCTCCAAACATTTCATTGACTGAGTTTGTGAGTACTTGGAGACATCGGAGGGTGAAAAGAATTTCACCCGGTGTTTTGAATTTGTCTTTGATAATTTTGCTTCGACGATTCGCCCTGTTACAGTTAAAAAATTAGTGTATATTTAAAAATAATACTTA
>JAQIXO010002337.1:0-10156 GCA_034700305.1 Protaphorura armata | reverse complement strand
AACCACGTGAATAAAAGTACGCAAATGCTACAAAATGGAACAAATGCTTGAAAATGAAGATGCTCATGACTCTACACGTCTACACCCTTTTGCTTTTGCTTTAATGTAAACAGATTACTCTTGGACAGATAAATAAAACCGATTGCTTCAAAGAAAAATCGGAATTGACGTCCCAAAATTTTCAATGAATGAAATGAATTCTTAAAAATTCCGGAGCAGTTTCTAGAATTGAAACAAAATTAATTTCAAAATTATGTCAAGAAATTCAAAATTTGCTTCGGAAGCTGAAAATTTTAAAATTACTTCCAAAATGTCGAATTTCAAAATGTTGTTTTAAGCAGAGCAGTTTCTGTAATTTTTTTCTACAGAAAGATTTATTTTCATGATTTTCAATCAAAACTCAACAATTCTCCCATAATGCGAAAATCAAAATGTGTCTGTTATGTTCAAAGTGTTCAAAATTGCATGATTCGTGGAGATTGGAAAATAAAATTTGGTCCTTGGACCGCACCATCAGGTCCAATCCAACCAACCTTTACAGTACGAAAAGTGAGTTCGCATTCGCATCTGATCTCCTAACTCATCTCCATCCGATCTGATGTAAAACTTTTACAAAAAAATTGAATTGCACGCTTTTAGTTTTTCCGAAAATCTCGTCCCGTAGGGCGAGCTGCAAAATGGAACTTTTAACATTAGGATAAAATAGTGATATTACGCAGGAAATTGTTAAATATTGGACGAATGGAAAATCATGCTGTTTTATCTTCGGATAAAACATTTTATCTTTGGATATTTTATCCCCACCCCAGCCAAACTTCCGAAACCGGATCCTCTGCATTCGCATTCCCTTGATTAGGTCAGTTATACTAATTATTACTGCACCTAACATTTAGAACCCATCTCATCTGCATTTTCCAATGTTCTATTCACCATATAGTCGATATAGTCCGACTCGAGCTACCTCGAGCCACCTATACCTCAGTCATTTTTCCATTTCCACCGTCCGTCTATTTTGTCTCCAATATAATGAATTTATCTTACGAATGCTGTGACCTGTCACATAAATAGCCCGTACAATTTATTTTGAGACACCCTTTTTCCATTCCTGACCTTTGTTTGACCCGAATTTCGGTCGTCGTCCGGGCGTTTCAAATATTTGACAAAATCAACATTCGACTCCCCCTTAACGTTAACACACATTGTAACTGGGTCCATTTTATGAAAGGAAGGAGTGTTTTTGTGCAACTGATTCAAAACAACTAGGAAAATGGAAAATAGCTTTGAAAGGTTTATCTCGCTCAAACATTATGCAGTAACAAACGAAATACAACAAAGAGCTCAAATATCAATTTTAGAAACATATGAAATATATTGACTGCCCAAAAGAACTAAAGAACTGGACGCGTGTTCATTCGCTTTCCTCGAATGTAATACTATTATTATTCTTCGACATTTCCTTCATTCCACATTACGTTCAAAATACAAATCACAACTTAGGTAGCATGAGGAAGCGGACACAGTACCCACTGGCGTGAGAATGCTATCCTATGGGATAACGTTGAAAACAAGCCTTTGTATGTTTTGTTCTGTACTGCTGATAAGCTCTATTTCTTATGCTCCGACAATTCGACTTGAATCAGGAATATGACGTAGGTCAGGATCGTGGCTATGATCTGAAGCGAAGAAATATCAAAAAGTTAATAAAGCTGTCGAAAAGGGAAATTCTTCTGTTGTCTTTGGTATGTTTTGAATTATAGTTTGAACTTACCGACGGTAAAAGTTCATGGTCAATTTTGAATAAATCATTTGCTGTAAATTCGTACTCCCACTCAAGAATAGACTTGCTCATTGTTCTCCATGCCTGGATATTAGTTAATTAAATTACCTTACTCTAATTACTTTAGGGATCAATTGACATAATTGGCGAACAGAAACATTAAATATTACCTTCCAATTTCCGTTTCCAAGTAGTCGGGTAGATTTTGATATCAAAATCAGACGATTCCTCAATTTATCCTTCCTCAATGAAATCTGTAGCCATAGTTAAAATATTAATTTCCCCGTGTTGGGGGTTAAATTTGAAATAACACTGAATGAGTAGTGACTTATACATCTTACGTACTTGTTCCTTCATGTGATTCCCAAGGGCAGCGATCAAGCAAACAGTGATGAGAGAGTAAAGAGCGCTTGATATCTTAAGAAACGTAGACATGGGGCTATCGGATGCCCAATTCACGTCGTAAAGATCAGAAGCAAATCTGAGAGTAGTCTGAAGTAGGAAACTCGCACAAGAAATTCCAAACACTTTATTGAAATCTCTCATCCTCATTTTATATTCTGTAAATGTTCTTATGAATTTTTCTATTTCAGTGTATTTCTTAAATAGACGAGGTAAAGGCCGAGTTGATTTTATAAAAACAATATTTGGCGACATAGCATTTTGATCAAAATGATTTGTCAGAGTATTTTCTAATTCGTAACAAATTCGATCAAAATTATGAATTAAACAAAGCCCTGTTAATACAGTGACGTTTAATGTAAAAGCTCTGGAGGAAAAAATTATAATATCTAAAATTGTCAACCTAATTTTCAGAAAATCAGTGGAATTGAAAATCCAAGTTTTTGCTTTAGAGTAGGAGCTACTCCCAGAGAAATATCTGAGAGATGATGTCACTGTCCGAATTCCTGCGAGGAGGGTAACAAAGAAAAGTGTCGAAAGAAACTTTACATTTGTTGAATTTTTGAGACCCCCGCCTGCTTTGACACCAATAACCCCTTTACAAATTCCTGCCAGTTTTGAACAGCCAAATGAGAAAACTAAACGTTGGAATACATCAGTCCAGTCCCGACGTTCATGATCTTCGAAGAGTACTTGTTAATCACGTGAGGTAAGTGTCCGGAATAATCGCCTGGGTTTGATGTGGCGTAATCAACGGTAGAAATTAAATTCACTGAAATTATGATCAGCGTATGAAGTATAGCCCACTTTCCTATTCTGCCAAATTGTCCTGAATTAATTCGAGGTGATTTTGTTGGAAAACACCCAAGAATCCAACCATGGAATAATGTAACACGAAGACATGCTACTAAAGCCGAGGTCATTTTGTGGTGGCTCCTGGTCAGCAGGCACTTGTGCACTGACAAATCAGTTTAGAGTCGTACTTTGTGCGTCAGACTATAAAAATGATGCCAATTGGACATATATTTCGATTTACGAGTGAGTTTGTACTCTTTGAAGTGTAAATTCAACAAGTGATGGTTCTCAAGTGCAAACTCTCTCACTTCGACTAACTGCTACACGCATTTCTCAAATTGTACTTATTTTTGTCATCCATGTCTGGTTTTCATGTACAATTCGAATACTGATAAATTCAAGATCCATTTTCTGCATGAATAGAGGGACGGACGCTTTCTCCAAGAATTATCACCACAGTTCAATTCCGTGGGTGATTCATCAAAACCAATTCTGACTGCGTCAAACGCCACCGTAGGTAGAGAACATATTTAGTTTCAACTGTCATCAATTTAGGGGATACTCAAAATACTCTTCACAAATCACAACAGTCGAATATCTCTTACAGTCCCATTATTTGAAATGAAAGTCTTAATAATAAATAAATAATAGACTGTCAGTTGAGCTCAAATAGTAAACTGAAAGTATTGACATATGCCATCCTTATAGATAATCATCCGACATCTACTGCCTCATCTCTATGTAGTGGTCTGGATGGATTCCTGTTCAACATTAAGGTTGAATTGAATGCCGAATTTGCATGGCTCTATCGTAATGTAATATGTAATAGCCGTTTTTTGCAAAAGCGTAATACAGTAATGAATGACAATAGTAAATGTTCCTCTTGGGTTCGTAATTAATTTTACTAACATTAACATACCACATTAAGACATATGTCTTATTATGTTTATTCACTGTTTTCGAATGAAATGTTGTGGGATAACATTAGCAGCAGGACTTGGATGTTTTGTTCGGTGCTTCTGAAATGCTCTACTCCTTGGGCTCAGACAATTCGACTTGAAACAGTTATATGATGTAAAGTCAGGATCGTGGCTACGATCTGAATGTAACAAAATATTAAGTCATTCAAACTTTCAATTTGGAATTGGAAATTCAACTCTGCCCGAAAAAAAATGAAAGCCTGTCTCTTATGTCTTGTTGAATAGATTTATAATATGTGTATAGTTTGGACTTACCGATGGCAAAAGTGCATGGTCAATTTTGAATAAGTCATTTGCCGTAAATTCGTATTCCCACTCTAGAATGGAACTGCCCATTTTTCTCCATACCTGAATTATTATTAGTTTAATTACAATATGTATGATATAGTCTAAATATTCTTGGAATAATGAGTACATAGGAGAATAATTCTCCTAGAAGAATTAAATACCTCCCAATTTCCATTTCCAATTAATCCGATCGAATTTGATATCAAAATCATACGATCCCTCAATTTGTCCTTTCTCAATGAAATCTGTACCAATTTAAAACGGATTAAGTTAATTTGGCTTTGTTGAGGGATAAATTTCATACAATACTGAATTTGTCCTGACTTATACATCTTACGTACTTGTTCCTTCATATGATTCCCAAGGGTGGTAGCGATCAAACAAACAGCGATGAGAGAGTACCCAGCCCCTGATAGCTTAAGAAAAATAGTCATAGCGCCAGCCGAAGCCCAATTGACGTCGTAAAGATAAGACGCAAATCTGAGAGTAGTCTGAAGTAAAAAAAACTCACACAAGAAATCCCTATCACTTTATTGAAATCTCTCATCCTCATTTTATATTCCGTAAATGTTGTTATAAATTTCTCTATTTCAGAGTATTTCTTTGATGGACGAGAAAAAGGACGAATGGATTTTATAAAAAGAATTTCTGTCGACTTGACATTTTGGTCAAAAAGATTTGACATAATTTTCTCTAATTCGGAACAAATGCGATCAAAATTATGAATCAGACAAAGCCCTGTCAAAACGGCCACGTTTAATGCAAAAGCTCTGGAGGAGAAAATTAAAATGTCCGAAATTGTCATCCTTACTTTTAGAAAATCCGTGGAATTGAAAATCCAAGTTTTTGCTTTAGAGTAAGAACTACTCCCAGAAAAATATCGGAGTGATGAAGTTACTGTCCGAATTACTGCGAGCAGGGTAACAAAGAAAAGTGTGGAAAGAAACTTTGCATTTGTTGAAGATTTACTGGGTCCCCTGTATGTGGAACCAATAACCCCTTTACAAATTCCTGCCAGTTTAGAACAACCGAATGAGAAAACTAAACGTTGGAATATGTCAGTCCCAAGTCCCAACGTTCATGATCTTCGAAGAGTACTTGCTAATTACGTGAGACATGTGTCCAGAATATTCGTCTGGGTTTGACGTGACGTAATCAACGCTAGAAATTAAATTGGCTGAAATTAATATAAGCGTATAAAGAAAGGGCCATTTCCCTAATCTTCCAAACTGGCATGAATTGATCCGAGGTGTTTTAGTTGGAAAACACCCAAGAATCCAACCGTGGAACAAAGTAACACGAACACAAGTTAACAAAACTGAGCTCATTTTGTCCAGCTTTGGCCAGCAGGGACTATGTACTGATAAATGAGACTAGAAAAGTGCTTTGCGCGATAGAATATAAAATTGAAGTCAATTTGCATTGAAGAGACTATTTCGAGTATGAATTCTATAAGTGACGGTTCTCAAATCTAAATCCTAACATTTCGTGTACATATTTTTGTCACCCATGTATGTCTTGTTTTCTACGCGAGAGTCAAATATTGATTCCAAGTTTTCCAAGTGTACATCTTCTAATATGTTCGAAACATGGCAGCGTTTATACTCAACGAATAATTATGCACAGTATTTTGAGGCCTAACAAGAACTCCTTAAATATTTGATTATTTGTAAGAATTAAGGATCATTACACAACAGGATTTTATTCCGAAAAAATTGACACGTTTTGTAAGGGTAATTTTGTAAATCTGTTAAGGGTTTCCAGAATTGCGGAATAATGTCATACTTGTGAACATCGTCCGATCGACGTAGGTATTCACAAGACAGTAGTGGTTTTTCGAGAAAAAATATTCTGTCAATTTAACTCAATTTTAAGTGGAATTGTGTTAAAATTGTCTGACAGAGTTTTGTGGAGAATGAAGTGACTGTTTTTAAATTGACACCAATTGAATGTGAATATGAATATGTATTTTATTTATATCACTTGTATTTTAGTTACAACTCAAGCTCATTCAATTAATATATATTCACATTACCAGTAATATTAAACTAGAACTAATCACTCAATATATGCAGTGGCGTAAATATAAAATATGGACGGGAGGGCGAAATCTAAAAAATGCCCCTTTCCGAATATATAACAAAACAACTTTTATTATTTGTACTGACCAGATCGGCCAGATTCCCAGATGTACAAAAATATTCGGCCCGGAGGGCCGAGATTTTTTGGCAATTTTTTCAAAAATAGCAGACAATCTACCTTACTTTTTGAATTTTCATTCTAATTTGATGCATAGAATAGAGAATCGGCCCGAAGGGCCGAGCTTTTTTGAGTTTTCGTAACAACATAGCATAAATAGTAGCTAATTCGCTGCATTTTCTCGTAGTCTCCCTGCAGGTATAAAGTAAAACAAGATTAATAGAAGCACTACAGAAGTCTTTAGAGGCCCGAAGGGCCTACATTTTTTGAATACCGTATTATATTTTCTGCCGATACGGTTCCGCTTCGTAGATTAACTGCTCTCGGATAGGCCCGCCCCCGAAATGGGCCCGGCTCACGGCAATTGCTCGTCTGGACGAGTGCACTCACCGCTACTGCCGTGAAATTAGACTAAAATGTTTTAGAATTTCTTATCAGTATAAGAAATATTGAATTTTTGTCAAGGCCGAGGGCCCCTTCGGGGCCCGGGCCCTCGGCGGTCGCCCCCCCTGCCCCCCCTTATTTACGCCACTGAATATATGCACAGTAACACTAAAATTACACGGTTTTTCACTCAATTTAATCATTTCAGTTTTAATTTTTTACCTTTCGTTGTGTCTCAACGCTGAAATTCTAGTAGTCTTTGCACAAGTGAACAATCAAATTAAATTGTAGAGAATGCCATGTTTATTGCAAACGTGGCTCCAAGTTGCTTTATTTTTTGGTTGGTTTACTGGGTGCTTCCCGACCAAATCCCTTTTCAACGGATCGGCGGAGTTTGGGAAAATCGGGAAATGGCCTATAATTTACACTCTCCTTATAATTACAGTGAATGTGATAAGGTGCATTGATTTTATTTCGTCAATAATTGACACTAATGGCTATTTATCATATTAAATCATAGAATTCACCTCAGCAATCTTAGAAGATGGCGGTAACATTTTGTTTCACGTCTAGTTTTCACTATTGGTTGTTCAAAGTTCGCTAGGATTTCACTTCTAAAGAAATCGAGAAGTTTTTGTCCATGTTTTCAAATTACAAATTAAGAATGAGGAATTCCAATAAAGTTTTAGGGGTTTGCTCTCTAATTTTTTTTTACTTCAAAAGACAATTAAGTTTGCGATGTTCATTCAGCAAGTTTTTCTCCCTTTTTTCTTCTTCTTACGATCTCCAAACTTAGGCCTACCATTTTTGAAAATTCGAAAACCGGGACGACCAAAAAGTGGCATTTTATCTACACAGAAATCATTTTTGAGTCCATTCTCTCTACACACAATTCATTGCATTCGTTGCATTTTGGCTTTAAATTGTAACAAGAAATTGAAAATCGGCCCGAAGGGTCGATATTTTTCCAAGGTATTAGTATTGGCTTTCATTGACAACATAGAGCACAAAATACGACAAAATTGTTGTAAGCTGAAGAACAAAATTAATAATCGGCCCAAAGGGCCGAAATTTTTTTGTATATTGTACTGTATTTTGTCAAATTGTGCTAATAACCGGGATTATCGGGACAAGTTTCTCAAAACCGGGACCTTTTCGGGAAGCCGGGACAGTGCTTCAAAACCTAGACGATCCCGGGAAAACCGGGACGTCTGGTAGCCCTATCAAAACTTGAGCTGACAAAGTTGAGAAAGAATTTCTTGCTACCGTGAAGGAATAACTAAATTAAAAAAGCTTAATTAATACCTACTTCAAAAATTTAAACCGTATTTGTAGTTGTAGTGGAGTAGAGTAGTAATTGATTGGGCGAATTATGCGGCGACCGTTCGACCGTAGCGTAGTAATTAAAAGAATTTGCATGATAATCCACCGACTCCCTTTTGCAGTTGTGAATGTGGGCTACGCCATCTACAGTCAACGTGACCAACCCACAGCCTTTGCCCACCAAGTGAAAAAAATTTCAAATCACAAAGTGAAAAAAAAACTAAATATTTTATTAAATATTTGTCAAAATTGTACTTGTACTACGGAGACGAACTATTATTTTTTAAATTGAAAAAATAACAACTAATAGGATATTCGTCCGATACATACAAATTAATGAAAAATAACTAAATATAGGTACATGCATCTGATTGAAAACTGAAAATCAATATATAAGGCATAATAGCTTAACGTCCACTTTAAAAAAAATTGAGGTTGAAGTTGAAAGCTATTTTTGAGGTGAGTCGAAAATATTAAATTATGGTGACTGATGAGTCACGTTAAATGTATTGTATTGATAAGTATTAATAGGAGGTTTCACGCGGGCCGATTAAATCGATTAAATCGCTTTTTCCGATTTTTGATTATAATCACTTTCATCTACGCATGCGCAGAAAGTCGCAAAACCGATTATAATCACTTTAATTTTAATCGGTCCCGGAGACGATTTTTTCGATTATAATCGAAATTCAGACGCGGGAAATTCCAGGGTGTCTTGACTACCCTTGTTTGACTAACTTATGACCATCCACGGGCACTCCAAATCGAAGTCTATTGGTCCGCTATTTAATTCTGATCACCAATTGGAGGGGGTTTCCATGCAGATGTCATTGACCTTTCCCCACGATACTTCTTTAAGCATTATGCAGGCGGAGCAGTAAAGTAACATGTTTAATCTGATTTAATCGGTACATTCACGCAAATTGAATTAAAATCCAAAAATTCGGTTTTTGATTATAATCTAAAATCGATTTAATCGGTTCGCGTGAAACCCCCTAATATAAAGTATTAATGTACTATCAACTATGAAACTTCTTAAGAAAAACCTGCTTAATTTTGCTTAATTCTAATTTCTCACAAGATTTGCCTCTTGAGTCTTGAGGCAAGACTTTTTGGGCGTACTTTCTCTGCTTTCTCCAATGAAGAAAGCGTCGAAACCTTAGAACTGGTCAACAGTTTCACTAAAAATTCAAATTAATCACGCAATTTTATTACGTCATTTATGTACACGATGTCTTGCAGGCAGTTCAGATATAATTTAGCACACAGAGACAGTATTCTGGGAGAGTAGTAATACTTGCAATATGTAAGTGACGGAAAAGTTAGATTTCCGAAATTTGAATTTTGATTAATTTCGTGTTAGCCCTCGCCTCCAATTCTGGCAATTTGTTTTTAAAAATAAAAATTTTGGTCTCTAGAACAAATAGAGTAGGACTGTATTATTGGCATTTAACAAGAGCGTTCATCCTCTCATTGTCAGCTTTTAAAAAGGCTTCAAAGATTTTGTGTTTCTTATTCGAAAACTTGACGAGAATAGTACAACATTTTAATTGATTTCGTTAGTATTCATTTGTCCATATTTAATGGTAGAGTTTTCCAGCCATGCATTGTGAAGAGCAGGTATACGACTCAAAGCATTCATGAAATTATAACATTACATTAACATTTACATATACATACTGCCCTAACTGCGGTTTTCGTTCCACTGCTGTAAACCACAGACTACGGGTACAGAGAACCTATAATCGGCTTCGGTACACGTACAGGGTAGTGCATAATTATTCAATCCGTTCTCCGTTGGTGGAACTGGAGGTTTTTCAGAAAAAGATTGACACAGAATTTATAGGGACCGAATGATCTAATTATTGATACGTGCAGTGGCCGGTATCTCCACGAAATCCTCGAAAAGAATCTCTATAAATTGCCGTGCATCTGTGTCTGACTCAAATGCAAATGCAGGCATACAATGTAGCAATGTAGGGTGCTTTTGGGTCACCCTGTACAAAAT
>JAQIXO010002336.1:0-10157 GCA_034700305.1 Protaphorura armata | reverse complement strand
TGTCACTCCAGTGTTCTAATTGTTTATTGTATGGGTGAAGGGATGGGAAACGATTTAAATGATAGGATCGGGTTAAATAGAATACACGTGCCGCCGTACCGTAACATTGTGCCTTCTGTTCCGATTATTGCATGGGATATTATCACCGTCACCGTGTCCATGCCGAACATTACATGATTTTATGCATGCATTATGCATTACCTTTTTTATTATTCCGCCGCCCTGCGGGCGTAACGCAGAATTTAATTGAGTTGTATTAAATTAATCTCATGAAAAGATCGACGCAATTATTGGACACGTTTTCATACGAAGCAATTAGATAATGATCCATTTTACTCAGCTTAATAATCCAATGATACGATCAAAACAGTGAAAGCAATCAATGGAAAGGACACTAGAGTTAGAGTATTTCATCATTATCAGTTTATATTGTAGTTATATTGTAGTTATATTGTACCATGTCATATACTTTTGACAAAAAAATCTTAAGTACTTCTAGCTCGTTTGTACAGCACATATTGGTATAGCTTGTGCATTCAGTTTTTTCAATATTTCTATCTATTCCGTTTAACAGTCTGTCTGGGACGGAGTTCAAAGGTTCAAATGTGAGAAGTGCTGTGAAAAGATCTGTGAAAATGACCAATCATGTTTTAAAACAAACATATTGCTCTGATCTAATAATCACATCCATTTTTATCTGTATTTGTACTATAGGGACGGCCGTATTACCAGACTACAAACACCCGACAATCTAAATCTGTTTTCTAGTTTTCACACCTCGGCTAATGTGTACTTTTAGTTTAATTTCTTTTCCCAAAGATCCACAGATCTACTCTCTCACGGTGTCATGGTTCTGTGTATATTATTTTCTCTATTAAGATTCGAACATGGACGGGCCGTCCAGGACGGCAGATCTTTCATCAAAGTGTACCATATGAAATTTATTCACAGTTTATTTCAAACATGAGAGGCAAAGCCTTTTCTCGTTCTCTGAAAGGAACGTCTTCGCCTTGCCGTTTTTTAAATAACAAGTGATCAAGTGAAGTCTCCATTATAACGTTAATAAACACTTGAGCATATTGTCATGTCAATTCAAATCCATAAGCTCCAGAGCGAGCATTCACGTTATATGCATGAGGTGTTTGTTTTGTCTCCATTCATTTTCCACCCATACTGTACTATACGTACTCACCGTTCTAAGAAATTCTATCCTCCTACAATGATGCGTAGGATTTAAGTGGACTGGAAAACCATTATGGTATAGAAATCTCATAAATCCAACTTCCTTGGATTTTCCTTTCATATTTGAGAATGAAATTGGACACTTTTACTCACAGTGGACTCTAACTCAATACATGGGTCATTTTTAAGTTCATAGGCAGGTTCAGGACTCCCTCAAAATTTCTCAAGGATATGCAAGGGACACAACATAAGGAATATCTATTGTCCGTGTACATGTACCCAGAACATATAGGGCGTTGAAGGCAAATTGTAGAATTCGGCCAATTCGGGTATTCATTATATTATAGACAAGGCAGTACTAAATTACAGAATATTTATTTCTATTAATTCAGAAAATTTACATACAATTTTTAAAAAAATTATAGCGTAATATTTGGCTCAATTTTTGTGAGAGGTTCTTACACGGAAGACCCATTTAAAGTAAATTTTAATTGTACCGATTGCCCTTAACACATGTAGAACTATTCAAAAAATTCATTATATTTTGGGCTAACTTTTAGTCGAGAAAGTGAATTGAAATACCGAAACCTTTCTTCAATGCACAGAATGTATGTAATGGAATTGAACATAACACTAAAAACTAAACTTGTTCTTTTTTCCATCTATTCATAATCCATACTGCTACCACTATACTATGCACTAGTCCATTTTACTTCATCCGAACCTTTTCAATGCCCGGTTTAAAATGTCGAGGGAAGATGAATAGATGAACAGAGGAGTTTGTTCAATGAAGCGCAAGAAAAGGCGACCGGGTATTCTGGTCTGTTTCACTCCTACTCCTCAGATTCCATTGTTAATATTATTATGTGTATGTGGGCGAAGAAATGAAAATTCAATAGCTGAATAGCCAACTATATTTTACATTACTTTTAGTAGTGAGCTTTTACGTATAATGTTCGTACTGTAGGAGCCATTTGGATTTAGCCCCAGTAGTAGCGGGTACATATTCCTGCACGACAAACAAATTGTGAAATAATTTAAGGCTTATTTCAAATGTAAGGTTAACATACTTTGTATCGAATATTGCTAAATTCAAATTAATCACCTCCAGCTCCCTAACACAGTAGTAATATTAGCAAAAGCATGACCGTTTTTAATTTACAGTATGTTCGAGGTGAAGTGTGTGTTAGTACTGGAGGCTATCTTGGAATTCTACTTTGCTCTTTTTACTACACGATAGGAAAAACAAGTATTTTGGTTGACTGTTCTCTGTGCTCTATCATAAGATTAGTACTTGACACTAATGAAGGGTTTCAAGACTAGAGATGGTTATTTTCGCTCTCCTTTGCTTTTCTCCCTGCCCTTCCCCTATAGATTTTGACTTGAGTTGAGACGGGACGATAGTTTTAGTTGAAAGTTGAAGGCTAAGTCTGCCTGCATATCGCCGTCGTTCGTACGTGACTGACGGGAGTGACTACTTACATTTTAACTTCTTTCCTAAGAAACTGTATTTACAAGAACACCCTGCCTATTTACATTTGTAAAAATATAGACCGTTCCTCCAAATCCTTGTGAGCATTTTTTTCTCTATTTTCTTCCTGGCCTACCCTAAGATACTGAATGTTTTCTATCCATCTGCATGCGCAGCAGAATGGAAATCGGGAAAATTACAGGGGTTAAAATTGAAAAAAAAGAGTACAGTAAAAGATATAATAAGGGCAAGTATCGGGAGATGCTACATTCAAAAAATCATCAGGCTGTAGGCCGCAATTTTTTTGGTTTCGGCTAGACTCCGATCCAACCCAACTCACTTATTATTTAACCACAATCCATAAAATTAAATTGAAAATTCAGAGTTGACTTGACTAGACTCAGTTTTCAACAATTTATAATTCATTGAAACCCTGCCACCGTACCAAAACCAACTGACTTTAATTTTGTCTATCAACGTTTAATATTTATGCTTTAATCTCGTGGAGCACACTACGCAAACTGGAACTAGGACCTCCTTCTCTGTTTCTGAATGATCAGGACTGTTGATTATACCGCGCACAGCTACCGCTGTGTTCCTCTCCATAATTGCGTACATCTCCCGTTCTACATTGCTCTCCTGTGCATGCATGCAAAATTCTTGGCTTCTGCAGTTTCCAGAGTACAAGTTGTAGAATTTCACACAAGACACAGACAACCACCACAAAAGTAAATGAAATTCACCCAATCTCAAATCCCGGGAGCCCAAAGTCGTGTAATTCCCTGCCGCCTACGCTTTCTACTTGGCGGGGAGCACACGGGGAATCATTAACACAAATCTTCATGCCACCCATAAACTTCGTAGCCCGGTGCGGAAACTTGTCGACTGACTGAGAGGGACGATAAGGTACATGTGTGTGCATCTGTGAGAAACTGTCTCCCGAGGAACTGAAGATGAGAGGCACATGTAATGCAATGGATTATACACATGATTTTATCCATGTTCCAAGTACACAAGTTTTCTGGAGAAAATTTGCTTTATCCACACTGAGGCTACTAGACTGCACACAAGGACAGGATATTTTGGGGTTTCTTGAGACGTGCTACCTCTCAGGATGAAACAAATCTTTGTCTAGAGCCCACGACACACAAGTGTGTACATTTTTGGTAAACCTGAGTCCCAAAAGCAATTTGTGAATAGCGTACCCCAAGGAGTGAATCTAATCTGAAGGTGATGAGTCTGCGGGACAATGATTACGTTACGTACGATCCCGGGACGCGCGCGGGCCTACGCCATGCACGCCTAAGATATATAGCTAGTAAAGTCACAGGAGGCGTGAGAGGAATAAATGAATCAAATTTTCACGCAGTGTGTGAAAATGTGTAAGTTTCATGAATTTTTGGGATAAGATAACCCAAACTACCAGGCCCATGTGGCCTGGATCACTAAAGGGACCTCATCTCATCACTCCATTGCGATTGCACAGCTCAGCTAGGAGTCAAGCGTTTTAAACTATCTCAAGGAAATTGGTTAGGAACAAAGTATGTATACTACGAGGCTATTTTTTCTATCTAGTATCTAGTATGTTTTCTCCCTCGCCTCTCCTATTTATTACCCTGATATCCTCCTCCTCATCCCAAGTAGGTAAAACATATTTTTTATCATATTTTTTGGGAGATGGAAGGCAAGGCAAGGGTCGCCCGTCAAACACGAGCCCAGTGTCGGCGTCTCGTGAACATCTGCTCTTCTGAAGAATTCCTGCTTACCAGGTGTCTCCGTTTTCGACAGCACAGCAGCACTACTGTACAATTTTTTTTTCTTCATCTCTACCTCCTCCAATCTTAATCTGGAGAATTGAACCTTTTGAAAAATACAGTGAAAAAGTGGCAGACAGAAGCAGAACATGAACGGCAGACTGCAATCTGCTTTGGTTTAGTGGCGGTGGCAAGGCATGGAATGGCATGACGTGACCCTGCCTCTGCATGTCCTGTATTTTCCAACAACAAAGATATAATGTAGTACTTTGGGTTATATCTCGTGTCTTCTTAGGGTCTAGATTTTTTGTTCAAATGATAATCACACTGAATATATCTTATGAGATTTTCTACAGATTGAGAAAGACCCCTCGTGTTTTCTAAACTATATCATTAGCATTGCTTCCGCGCGCGGTGGCTGTAAGTTTTGCAAGACAATTCTGAGATTAAATTGAATGAAGGGGTAAATGACCAGACATATTATTATGACCAGAACTTCTTTGTTTACATTAATGAATAATCATAATGATAAAATAAACTAAAACGAAGTTGTTGACAATTTGACGACTCTTAAGAGAAAAGCATTTCTCTAAGGATAAACTCACAAATATTGTATGACTTACAATCCAGAGACATATATGCAAGGATTTATAAGCCATATCATCATGGGTGAATGTCACTATGTATACATTAGAGAGAAAATAAGTGCTCGTGAAAGACCAATTTACGAGCCCAAAGTGCCAGCCCGTTCGTTTTATTTGAAAGAGCAAGTAACATTGTATTGTATTGGAAAGGATAATTCGCATTTCACTTCCTAGCATTGCATTGCATTGTATTGTAAATTATGTACATAGTGAAAGGATTTCTACACAGCGCAGTACACAACAATCCGAAAACTGAACTATCAAGGGGGTGGCGTTTGACTCCATATTTCTAAAGCGCTGTCTAGCGCTTTTTTGAATGCGTTCAAGTTTTCAAGATTGTGAACATTAATTCCAATTCTTGTCCGCCCGTAGTAACCAAACAACATGCAATAATAACAACTTACTTGTTTCCCTGGACTTAGAAAGGCGTACATAACGTCAATTTCACCGATTGTGTTACATTTTATTTCTGAAACTTTTGACAATTGGAGACTCTCCAGCATTTCTTACTAAAAACCAAGATATTTTTATAGCATACTTACATACATACAGCAAGTGGTAGTTAAGTTATTTTGCTAAAAACTGTCTAATTTTGTAATTGACGCTAATCTCATTTGTAATATCGTTTGTTTTTTCCAATTCCACAGGATGTCTTCACCAGGATACCAGGGAACGCTTGGAGCGACAACAATTGCATCTCACGTTGAACCAGGACAAGCATTTGGTCTGGAATTGATACTCACCTTCATTCTAACTTTGACTTTTGTGTCAGACACCAAAAATTGTCTTCCGACGACAGCAATACTCTTGGCCGCTAACTTGGTCGCAGTAAGTTCAAATAGATGTATATTTTTGCGTTGTAAAGTAATTATTTTTTCCAGAAGTTTGTGGTATATTTCCTTCATTATTATTGATTATTGTGAGTTTTGAATTTGTGTGTATTATGTTTTATGTATGTCCAGTGAGTTCAATTAAGTTAAATAAATAAAAGATTATTTTTTTGTATGCTATTGTGCGTTGACTAATTGCTGTTTTTTTGTAGCTACCATGCACTGGAGCAAGTTTGAATCCTGTGAGATCTCTCGGTCCAGCCTTTGTCATGAACAAATGGCCAAAACATTGGGTATTTTGGTTGGGTCCAGTTTCTGGGGCTCTTTTGGCATCTTATCTTCATCGATTCATTCTAAGACGTACAAAGAACACAAAGAAAGCAAGAGAAAGTTCGTCTGACGGGGATTCCATGGACATTCCTGCGTCAGAACTACCAACAACTCCTCCCGATCGTAAGTGTATTGAGTACCTATTACACTGTAGTATTTTTAACAATTTTGCGTTTTTCAAGAAACATGTGGTACAGCAATTTGTTCAGTCCGCTTCATTTGTAGAATTTAATGTGTTTCAATGCCGAAGTTTAAAAGTAATCCTGATTTTAAAAATCCGCTGATTGTGTGAAATACCATTCCAGTATTTAAGACGATGCATCTAAACAAAGTTTGGCACTGGTTCCGGTCTCTAAACACAATAATGGGTCCACCTGACACTCCTGTCCAAACATAATTAATCATGCCATCTTTTAGGACGCATTCAAATTCCAGTAATCAGATTGGTACAATTCATTTCGATAACTAAAATTTGCGTTCTGGTTTATTTGCGAATTTCATTTTTTATTTATTTTGTGGCAAGGGGCAAGTAATTAATTGCATTTATTTTTCTCTAAAATTTCTACGTCAAAGTGTCGGTCAAAGCAAACTTAATAATCAGTCAATCAATCTTTTATTTTGAAGTACACGTTTTCCTTTAAAAATCAAAATTAATACATTAAATGAACACTATGGTTAATAAGATAAAATCTGGAATGTGAAACCACCCCCGGCACCGTGGTTTCTTCCGCGTTCACTCATGCACATAAAATATGAAAATCAAAAAAAGTGCTATTCTGGTGTACAAATTAAAATTACTCTGAAAATACGATCAGACAGATACAGGGTGTCCGTGAAAAGGTGCAGGATTGTTTGTCCTAATTTTGGCGTAGTTACAAAAAGTTATGTTACAGTCAATGCAGATTTTCATATTAATACGAATACTTATTTTTGTTACAGTTAGTCGTATAAAAATCAATGGTCTAATGGAAATCATTAAGCATGAATACGAATTTCATCAAAAAATAAAAGTTAGTTCTGCTTGTTCTAACATTAGTAAAATAAATGTTAATATTAATTACAAAATCTGCCTTGACTGTAACATAAATTTTTGTAACTACGTCAAAATTAAAACAAACAATCCTGCACCTTTTCACGGACACCCTGTACATACGGATGAATCGCGAATTAATTCCCAATTCAAATTTTCAAACAGAGGGCGCGTCACTAAAAACGAATTATTCTAAAACCAGCTTCGAAAATTTAATGTCAAATTGCATATTCTCTCGTACTATGAGATTCTATGATCCGATGTATGCATTTCTGTTGGACAATTATTTTGCTTTTTTAAAATATGATTTTTGAACTTAATAATTATGATTTTTTTTGTAAAATAATTAATTAATCATCTTTTTCTCTTCTATTTTTCCAGGTCTGCTATGCGAGGGCTTCGAACCTCTCTACGGTGGCACAAGATCACTCTACACCAAACCCTCACCTCAACTTCCAAAGTCCAATTTACACCGTTCTCAATCTGTCTACGCGTCCAAACGTTTTGGCAATGATTTCCCACCCAGATGCGTCGACTCAGTCTCATCCTCATTCCGAAAACAACATCATCAAAGCACAACTGTCCACCCCAACCATTTACTCCACCAACAACAACCAGACTCAAATTATGATCAATTAGTCAAACAGAAAAAACAAGGATTACTTGTATCCGGACCACCCTCTTATGAATCCGCCTACTACAAAACATATGAAAAACCCCACAGCCTTGGCCACAACAGTAGTCATAGCAATAGCCACGGGCAGCACGAGCATCATCACGGGCACGGACACTCACGCCATGCTAGAGAGATGAGTGATTCACAATCTTACCACCGAGAGCGCGACGGTCACAATCACCAAGGAACCAATAGAATATTGGCTCAATATGAAACAGCTAAAGGGATTGTGGATGTTGACCCCAAGGCTGCCCTCCACTCCCAAGGTCAAGGTCACAGTCAAAACAAGCAGTCTATATATTATGAATCATCTGAACTCGGCCAACATGGCGGCCGAAAATCATTCGACGTCCCTGAAAAGAAACTCATTGATACGAGTAGTGGAAGTGAGTCCGGGAAATGCCATGGTAATAATGGGGGTCTTCATATCCCACCACGGTTCAGAATTCCACCCCATGTGAATGGTGACCAACACAGGTATCCACCCCCAGGTCAATGTTCCTCAGCCTCATCAACAACAGCAGGAGAAACAACAACGAATGATTTGAGTCGGGGTATTAGTGGACATGGGCATCATAAGAATTTGTCTCCCATGGATTATAAACAACACCAACAGCAGCAGCATTCGACAGTTCTCCAAGCCAGAAAGCCATATGAGATTTTAGAGTCAAGTAAACTCCTGGAATTCAGCCCACATGAAAGTCAAGGTCAAGGTCAAAGTAATGGTCACCACGATTATTCACCCCGGTTGCTCATGGCAGAGAAAGATTCAACTTATTCTCGAATACTAGAACCAATTATGAACTCAAAACCGGGAAGTGGAAGCAGTAATCCTCCACATAATAAACATCACCAGTCTGTGCGAGGTTATGGTCATAATTTGTCTCCAAATGATCATCTCACTTTTTCCTACCACTGACTGTAGTAGTAGTAGGAAGTGAAATAAAGAGTCATGTGTCATTTGTATTATAAAAAAATATTATATTATAGATAAGGTCTGTACTGTACTGTACTATAAATTTTACACGAGCTTCTGTAGTGTGATTTTTTAATTAGTTATGCAGAAAGAGATTCACTTTGTTTGAAATAGTCTGGCCTGATTAATTTTCCCAGATTCTGATTTGATATTTGTAACGTTAATACTCATTTGTTATTTCATGTATTCCTCAAACGATTTAATTTAATTCTTATTAGTTCTACATATGATTGTTCCAATAACCTTTACAAATACAATGTGAATTAGAGTACGTATAAATGTCATGTAATTAATGCATAAATTATGAAAAACACCACCACACGGATAAACAAATCTTCAATCAAGAACTTTCAGTGCCACTCAGGAGAATAGAGATGTACTTCGCTTGTACAAAATGAGAGTGTTAATTAATGAATAATTAAGTAGGTAACATTTTGGTATAAGCGGATGTATAATTTGTAGGCATAATTATTGGTACTTTTAATTGAATCAATTTTAAATCATTTTGTAAAAATTTTGACAATCCATTTGTGGCATTTCTTTGTGGTTAATTAGACATAGGTAATTGACGGAAAGAGTCTCTCTAGAATGTAAATTTAGTGTGTGATAATCGTGTTAGCTAGAGTGTAATATTTTAAATGCCAGCATAGCATAGTAAAATGGAACGTAATTTTTTTATACAGCTAATTTGATAAAATATAAATATCCGTTAAGATATATCTGTTTAGCGCTCATGCGCGTAATACTTACATACACCTGACGAAAAGCTCAATTGCAAATAGTAAATTAGGAAAATCCTTACACCCAAAAATAAGGCACAACTGAACCGACTTAGTCTTTCTAAATGTAATTTCGCCCAGGGTCAGGGTGTACAAGTAAAATAAAATTGACAATGTCATTCAGGTATGAGATTAGTAAGAGAAACCGAAACGGCTATGGTCGAAATTTTGATAAAACTGCATGGTTTAGTTAATTGTTAAAGACTATTTATCCCAGAGTAAGCAAAATTTTCAATTGTAAGCATTGCAAAATAGAGCGTAATCAGTGTAAGGACGATATCTCCTATGAACAATGTATGACCAATGTAGAATTTTAATCCATTGATAAAATAAAAATATTAAAATATGACTGATACAAAAAATTTTTTTTTATTCGTTTATTTAAAATTTCTCCCAAATCCAATAGCCATCAGCATAATGCTTAAACTTGGCCACTGGGCTATTAAATTGATAATTTTTTAAAGTTGTTAGTCCTGAGATGACCT
>JAQIXO010002335.1:0-10161 GCA_034700305.1 Protaphorura armata | reverse complement strand
TTTGAACTATGTTGATTAAGATACCGCTTCCAAATGGTCAGGTTTAAATAGTCAAGTACCCCTAGTAGTAGTCCAATATTGTTGACCAACGAACTTAAACTAAGTCAGCGCCCAAGGGTCACGCACAGCAAATTTGAAGTGATTCTGTTAAGAAATGCGACCAGGAGAGTGCCCCCCAAGCACGCACGCACAGACAACATGGACAATTGTATTGCTACAGACCTGTGGTCTTTCGCAATAACTTTTATAGTTTAACTTTAATTGATTATATACCTAAACAAAATGAGTTCAAATCCAAGACTGACCATGCAGATTGCTATGAGTATGCCGTATAACTGAAATATTGAGACAACTTTCCCAGATCGAAGAGACATCTTGTGAGGTTGTTTTTCTTCAAATCCTGCTGATTCAATTTCACGACTCGCCTGATACTGTTTGACAAAAATTAAGTAATTCCATACGAATGTGATAATTCCAGACTGTCTCATCAATTCCATAAGTAGTAATGTACGGTGATTTAGATATTTTAGAATAATCCAATTGTTCGGCAGATGGAGGGCATCTTCCACTACTATACCTTGGCATGTCACATTCGGATATATCTTTTTTATTAAAAGACGTTGAGTTTGGAGATCTGATTTTATCACCGTGGTCGCCGTCTTTCGTGATACCACCAATACTTCTGAAAGACTTTGTTGACGAGAAATAAAATATACATTATGTTCAAGGTCTGTGTCTCCCGGTCCAATTGCATTTAACTTTCGTAGTATGGACTCCGTGAATCTGTCAACTATAGGTTCAGTTGAGGACGTCTGGTATATCAATTCGTAGCCCTCAGAAAATAATTCACGATTTTTCTGGATAATATATAGAGTGGGTGGTAGGATGACATGACTCGTGATTATACTTTCATATATACTGGACAGCATAATTACAGCAATACTGAATAGGATTTCTAAATTAAATCTTCTCATACGAAATATTCCTTGACGAAATAGAATTCTAATAATTAAATTATATTTGATAAAAAATGTAAGGACTCCACATGACATAATGAGAAGTAATTCGTGAAAGTTTGTCGAAAGGGATAAGCCAAATAATATTTTCTCAAACGTTTGGACATATCCACAATAAAATAACTGAGTTTGTTCAACATCGTTCAACCATAATCAAAGCAGTAATAATACTTTCAACGTCATAAGCAGTAGGAACATAGACAAATTGAATATAACTCAAGATTTCATTAATTTTGTTAATCTCTATTCCAGACATTTTGTGGAATTCTTCGAATATAATATATATAGTTAGGTGTAAAATTTAAACGGACGAAGAGAATTTCAAGAAGTGTCATAAAATAGTTACAGTAGTTACCACTCAAAGTGGATTCCAAGATATCCAGACAATTTCCTTCTTTGTTGAATTTCCTCTCATTTATAAATATTGCAACGTCAATCCCTTTGTAATCATAGTTTGATGTTCTCCATATATTTGTTATGTCAGATGATCCAACTTTCCCAGTTTTATATGGGTACTTAATGAGAGTGTTCAGCGGTGAGGAGTACTCGTATCGGGTTTTGATTTCAATCGGCTCGGAATCTTTTCCAAAATTAAACTCGATAGATTACAAATGAAGTTGACTGTTCATTAATTTATAATTATTTACATGAAAATCAGGTGGAATCTCAAATGAGTCAAGAATTATTGGAACTCATAATTCTTGATAAGCAAAATAAATCATTTTCAATATTTACATTTGTTTGGAGTAATAAATATAGTATAATGGGTGAACTGGGGAGAAAGCGCGGCGCGCGCGCGACAATGAATAGCTTACGGGCTTGACGGCCGCAATCAGCGGCAAGGTCAACGAAGGCGATAGCTGGAATTGACCTCGGATCAAGTCCGTCGTATGGTAGGAGTTGTGGTAGTAGTAGTAGTAGACAAAAACACAGGACACGGACTAGGCTTGAGCTGTCATTCCATGTGAATGACGAGCTTCTGGCATGGAGCAAGGAGGAGTACCTCCAGTTTATGGAGGGATCTAGGATCCCAGGAATCGAGGGAAAATATGGAACCCTCATGGGTTAGAGAAACAGGGCTAAGGAGATACGCGCGGGAGGTCACTGTGCGTGGATTTTAGAATCCACGCTATAATAGTTACTTGGCAAAGTGGTCGATTTGTTAATCCATGAGACAAAGTACTTGTATGTATTGGGCAATCAGTATAGACAGTCCATGTGTGGTTCCTTGGTTCATCCAAAGGATTTCCTCACTCAACAATTCTGCACTCTTTGTATTTGGTAACTGAAGACGCAGCCCAAATCAAATCCTAGATCCAATGTACTACCAATTCTGATAAGAATCCCGACTACTAAGAATGAATATTCACAATAATACACTCGGTTCGTCATAATTTCAAATCCCTTATTTTCACAATTTTAGTGGTTTAATATGTTAAGGCGGAATCTTGAAAACTTGAGAATTCGAATTAGATGACAATTTGATATTTCATTGGCAAGATTTCGGGTATGACTGAAATGTCAATTTGTACGCGTCTATCCTTTGAATGCAGTCTAAGTTTCAGTAAATTTTCCTTAACATGATTGATGGCAACTATATAAATATTCAATAAGTATGCCTAGACGTCATGTTCCCTTAATAAACCTGTTTGTACATCGGAAGACCCGTTTTGTCTGATTTTTTTAATATTTCAGACATACTGGTGAACAATTGTTATGTTATCGAAAACCTCAAACACCAAATACAGTGTGATTGAATTCGAGCCCCGGTATTTTCACAGGAAGTTCAAGGAAGGTTTGTATATTCAGAAAACTGAAAACTCACTCAATCAAGACCAGGGGATGAAGATTAGTCCTTTCTGGACTACCTTACTGCTACCTACGTTATTTCCTCCATAACAACCGGGATTAATATGACTCTGACTTCTAAAATTAAGCGAAAAGAAGAAAGAGCTTTGAAGAGGAAATTGTATTAAATAATATGGAGTTTTTATTTACACCAATAATACAATGACTTGTGTGTAGGTTGATGGTGGAGTTGTAAGTGAGTCGTAGAAAATAAAATGCCACGCCAAGAAGACGAGGAAGCCAGCACACACACAAGTTCATAACCTTGGGGTAGTTCAGAAGGTGGGAGACTCCTACCATGACTGAGATATATATGTATACATAAATGTATATATATGTATAATATATATATATATGATATATATGTATAACAAACAAACAAACAAAAACAAACTTGTTTGAATGAATGAGTGCTTATGCACTAGGAACATAACATTGCATCTGCAATGCTGAATAAGTATTTCTCACATTTCTGAACAAGTTTCGTTACTTTTAAGTAGACCAATTTTGTAATTGAATTTATCACTCGTTATTCTCCTGACGAAGAAGGCAATTGACCTTCGAAGGCTCGAGCAATAAAAATCTACGTTTTTGAGATGGCATCCGAGTACTCCATTACAAACGAAATAAATTGTTTAAATCAATATGTTGAAGTTTCTGTGTGTTTAGGCGTCAGAATTGTACAACAAAGAAAATCACAGATTATGTAGACTAGATCTAACAGACTTTTTATCGCATCGAGACCGGTGTGTCCTCTCATGACTAGTCTGTGTAGTTTTACTACTAATAATTTTTACAGTCATCAAAACACGTACAACGTTTATGACAACATATGGATTCGAGACAACACATGGACCCGAATCACTCCAGATATGCCTCACTAGAACGCCCTGCGATTCTGAATTATGGAAAATTCACCTGAAATCCTAAAGTTGGGTTAAGAGGTCAAAGGTCGCAGTTAAAAATATCCTGGGTAACCCATGATCGGATGGACGGAAAAATTAGTCAAACAAGCAGCTAGAACAACGAAAGAAATTTGAAAGAAAAGTTCGATATTTAGAAAAAGAAGTGTAAAAAAAACTCGAAATTTCTAAATTCGCCAAAATTTCAAGAGAAAAGAAAACTGTTTTTCATTGAATTTTTGTTTCAAATTTTTTTTAATTTCTTTTAAAGGACCTTACTCCACAGTATATGTACACTGAGAACAAAAGGTGTAAAAGAAATTAAGTGGCATAGTGGAGTAGGACCTCCTATTCTTATCTATGGACACGCACACAATATCAAATAGCATCGCAATTATTAATCTGGCAGGAACTCGAATGAACCGGTTTTGTGATACGACAGCAAGGAATAAGTATTTAATGAAATCCTATGACTTTTCGTAATCTGCGTGCACAATTATGATTTCAACATACAAATGATTCATGGTCAGGCAATGCATACCGGGGGATCTGAAAGAAATGTGTCAGTCCTTGATGTTGGCAGAAACGTATTAACTCTCCTCTTATCTGTGTTAAAATTTGCCGGTGTGAGTGTGTCGAGTTTTTATTCGCCTACTCAACTTTCGACGGTGACTTACAGTATGGCAGGATTCTCAAATACGCGTTTCTTTGCACCGTGAACGTTAGGTTGTCATGTCTTGCGAATACGTTACTTTCAGCTGTGAGCGATTCTTACTAGTGCGTCCATTTCTTTCGACGGTCAGTGTGGGTCTCTCGCTCTGTACGTGCTTGGAATCATTTTATACCCAGTCTAGGATAAATTAAATTAATTGATGTTACGGTAGAGAACGACATTTATTTTCGGAAACTTTACATAAATCTGTATAATATTGTTCAAATGAGTAAAATTTACTATGGTTTGGAAATACTAAAGATCACTTCAAAATTAATCATGCCTAAAAAAGAATGACAATAGAATTTTTTTTCAGGGATATGGATATCAGTTAACACGCTTCCATACTCTAATGGCTGTGTTTGTGGGTTTGATTTCGTAGTTTTGAATATGAAATCCAATTCCCAGTGCACCTTCTCCAAAACTTCCCGTCAATACATATGGACTCCACCCATTTTGGTTCAATACAATATCTATAGGAAAGCTTTCGCTTTTTTCACAGCGAACGTTAGTTAGCCTGGGGCAACTTGCTCCCTGAACAACGCCAAATTCATCGGCACCTCCACCTTCAGTTCTGAAGAATAACCCGGCAAATTCTGGACTGATGTTTTCCCATTCAAACGCTGGCCAAATTTCTTGTGGCGTAGGGTGATTTGGAAATTGTGTGTACAAGAATCCTACTGGTACTGAAAATGAAACGTTAAGATCAGAAACAGGCTCGTCGTCAATTGAAATAATAAAATAAGTGTACCTAAATTGGCTTTTATTTGCAGAACAAGTTGATGCAATTGACGCACTGATAAATCTTGCAATCTTTGGCAGAGTACAATTCCCCTGCTTGTACAAGAGATGTCCGTCCATTGGCCTTTCACACTTTCACGCCGGGACCCATCACTTAGCCCCACCTCTGAAATCATTCTAACACATTTTCTGTCACTGTTATTTGTCGGAAATCCTTGTGCCCAGTTTGTATAATCCAATAGTTTTCCATCGTCCCAGTAAAATTCTGTCTCAATTGTCAAGTCCCGTGTCGCCCCAATCCAGACAGGATCTTCAGTCCCAAGCTGGTTGTATACGTAGTCTGTTATAAATTCCTGTTCGACTCGACTTTTAATTAGGACGAGTTTTGAGTCATCTCCTGGTGTTGCATCTTGGTTACAAATTGCCTGCGATTCTTCCCGTTGCACAAATTCGTTGTAAAGCTTGTAGCAATACTGGTCACCAAGTTTAACCCAGCCATTTTCAGTATCACATGGAAGGCAACCTTTTTAAATTAAGTAATGCAGTTTATTAATTAGCGATTAATAATTCAAACCATAATTGTGGTTGTACTTTCTAATACTGTTCAATTTATTACCATAAAACTTACTTGCAATTTGAAGTAAAACAAGCAGTACAGAACCCAAAACTAACTTCATTTTTCTCAACTTATAATTGGAAACTTTGTCTAGATGATAGTCTGAATATTTAGAAGGGGAATTCGAGCATTAAATACTGAACGCGGTTGGATATCATACGATAAAAAACATGCATTTTCAATTACGAACTGATAATTGCGGTAATTGAGCCTTTCCAATGTTTCCGACTAATGGTGCGGCTCCTTTTAATTAATCACTTGATGGGCATATTGTGAATCCAAGAGTCCAGCCCAGGATAATTTTAATAAAACTTGATGTGGCTAAAAATCATGTAGCTAATCACGTAGAATGTTATAAAGAGTAATTAGAGCAGAAACTATATCAAATGAACCCACTTCACCTTTATAATTTACTTCAGTATTAAAAACGAGAATAATGTGGTGTCCTCTAACGTGATATTTTGCTGTAATGCAACATGAGATGAGTCATGAGACATTCTTTTACACAATTTCTGGCCGTCCTCAAATGTAGGCATTGTAATTTTTGGCACAGAACAATTCCATCCTTGCCAGTCTGCGAATACTTCATTTCAAAGCAAAATTTGTGTTCTTTTATTTTCAATTTGAAACAAATTGTTTCGGAAGGGACGATTTACTCAAATTACTTTTGTTGCGGAACCACCGGACCGTGAAAAGATTCACCGTTTCGGATTTAGTAATGCACAGGTGGCTTCGGGTCCCTATAGAGAGCATACAAAGCCTCCTCAATGCCACGTGTGCATTAACAAATCCGAAACGGCGAGAATTTGAGTTTGTGACAAATTTGAGGAAAATCCGACAGGCCTCGTTAAACCCATATGCTCCGGCTGGTGGCGTCCGTTTGGAAAAAAAATATATTTTGTACAGAATTTAGTTTAGAATGAATTCATAATTCAATTGAGGCGTGTGAGTGCAGGCACGTGGCAGTACTGCAGTGCACATTGTATATTTCATTTTCCCTTCTGAATAATTCACTAAAATTCGCCCATGTGAAGTTGTCACTTTATATTTTACTACATCGTTAGTGTCACATGAAAGTTTTAATCGTCACTTGAACAGTGAACTACGACAGTGCATGAATGTATAAAGCTGATATCATATAACTTCATAACTGTTGGTTGAAACTTGATGCTAATGTTTAAATCATGTTACGGAGTTTATCGGATCAGAACAAGAGACAAACAAAAATTAAATCACCATTCTCGTGCTATAGTCTTGCCATGTTTTCAACTTGTAGCGGCTTATCATCAAAGGAACAATTAAAACTCATCCTTCTAAGGTTTCACGCGTAGATATATAAAAGCAATGTGTACTACAATTTTATAAAAATAAATATCAAATAAATATTTTTAGACTATTTTCAAATTCCTGAGTTTAATTTCTTTAAACAACTACAGTTATTGGTACGAATGGAACATGCTATACATAATATGTGGACTGAATTTGTGAAACTCATTAAGCTAGCGTTTGTATTTGTATTAGAGCGCAAACCATGTCGAGTCGTACGGAGACAGTGGACACGAACATGGAACGTTTACAAACCGTGTCTGAATTCAAAGATACGAACCGACACGACAAGGGACACGGCCGTGTCGTGTTGTGCCGACACGGACACGGTTCGAGCACTAGTTTGTATTACTATTCATCTTTGGATTTTGACCTGTACTTAGCGAATGGTGTCAAAATTGAAGCTCCCGATATTTCGTAAGGTCTTACGAAATATCGGCATTGTTGGACTTTCGTATTCCAACAATAGTTAATAATTTTGATAGACGGCATGTAATTCACTTTTTATTGAATACTTCAGGATGACATACAAGTTCACAAGGGAATTTTTCCAGTCAAACCCTATTTCACCTGATGCGTAATTATAAGATAAAGTTGAAATATGTCCCAGCGAAAATTGTCGCCCGGCCGGAGAACACAACCGAACAAGTGAATTTTCTCCGGTATGCTTGTTACGATTACTAAATACATTTGCTTTTAGTTTTTATTAATTATTAGGTCGATACGTAACATTTACCTGGATCGGCTATAAACCTAATAGTAAATTGTATAATTAATTACAATTGATTATATGGTCACCAGGAAAAACAGACCTCGAACATAATGTATATTTCATTTCTCGGAATCTATACTACGAAAGTGAAACTGTCAACTTTAGGTTTGGTTGAGGACGACCGTTACATCAATTAGTAGCCTTCAGAAAATAATTGATAGTTTTTCTGGATGATAAACGGAGTGGGTGGTAGAATAACATAACATAATGCCTCGTGATTATACTTTCATATATACTGGACAATACAATTACAGCAATACTGAACAGAATTTCTAAATTAAATCTTCTCATAAGAAGTATATTCCTTGACGAAATAGAATCCTAATAATTGAATTATATTTGATAATAAATGTAAGGGCTAACCACGATATAATGAGAAATATCCAAGACAATTTATCAAAAGGGATGAGCCAAATAAATAACTCAAATCTTTGGACATCTTCACAATAGAATAATTCAGTTTGATCAATTTCAATCATAATCAAAGCAGTAATAATACTTTCAAGACTTTCAACTTCATAAGCAGTAGGAACATAGGCAAATTGAATATAAGTCACGATTTGATTAATTCTGTTTATTTCTATTCCAACATTCTATGAAATTCTTCATTATGTAATGTAATATAGTTGGGAGTATTTAGATAGACGGAGAGAATTACAAGGAGTGTCATAAAATGTGTTACAGTAATTACCACTCAAAACATATTCTATGAACTCCAGGCAAATTCCTTCATGATTAATAAATTTCTTCTCTTGTAAAAATATTACAACGGCAGTCCCCCTGTAATCATAATTTGATATTCTCCATATTTCAGTTAACTCCGATGCTCCGATCCTAAATAAATAACATCACAATATAATCTAAGGGGAACTCGAATGAACCAGTTTTGTTTTTGTGACACGATAGCAGAGTATTTAAAAGTATAAATATTTTTTTTAAAAATAGGCCTATGACATTGGTATAACATTTCCCGACCTCTGGGGTGGGGGGGTCTTAACATTACGATTTCAACATGCAAAATTAAATCGATTCATATTCAGATCATGTATGCCCGGGGACCAGAAAAGGAGAAAAAATATATGGTGCTTGGTATATACGAATATACGTATGTAAATATTGACTTTACTATTAACTAAGTTAAAATTTGCCGCATTAATAATAGTTATTGATTAATTATTCACAAGAGAGACCGTGTATTAATTCGGGGTCAAATCAAGTTTAATTGTTGCACAATGTAAGACTAATTAATTGACTTACTATAGCAAAAGTAGAACGTAAATGACCGATTAATCGCCCGGGCTTATTAATTATAATTTGAGCTTATTTCTGACCCGGGGTCTATTCGATTCTCGGTGTATATTAGGAGATTAGGACCCGGCATTTACATATAACTTACCCGGCGTTTAATTAAAATTTGAGCTTTCTGACCCGGCGTTTATTCGAGCACTGGCGATGATTCGAGGGCGATTAATCGGTCATTTACGGTATGTCAAAATTCATATAATGCACACTAGGCAAATAAATACACTAATGACTAAATCGTAACTTAGTACTAGCAGAGAGGAACTAATATAATGAGAGGGTGGCTTACGTGCATTAGTATGGGTCTGTTTCAAAAGGCTTGTGGGGGAACGTGTAGATGTCGCACGAATGATCTTTGAGCAAGTTTTTTCAATTTTAGTAACGTTCAAAGTCGTCTGGAATAAATTCGCTAGTGGTCAGCTAGGTGTCGCTAGCGGTAAGCTGGAAAAGTTCAAAAAGTTTAAGTTTATGCAGTGTTTATTGGATATTACTGTATTTAGTGATTTTGTAGAGAACTTATTTGAGTAATGAAATTGTATAATGACCTCTGGAATCTTTTGGTGTCCTGTTTGTGTTAAAAAAAATTAATTACTAACAAATGCTGTGAAAGATCTCGAATGGAAAACCAGACCAGAAAGTCATCTCGGCGCAGTTAACCACCATCTACTCGGTCCCCCTATCTGTGATTTGAAACGTCGATAGGCTTTGCATGGGTTCTTCTGGTTCTCTCATTAAATTAGTTCCTCTCTGGTACTAATTTCTCTGGATGAATCCTTTTCGTCACTCAATTACACAACGATTCGAAATGTTCTGAAGAATTTGAAAACTGCAACAACCAACTCCACCCTCATCATGTTCTCTCATAATATTCTACGTCTTCAAATGGACGGCTTACTCATTCACGTCCTAAAAGTAAGTAAAAGAAG
>JAQIXO010002334.1:0-10161 GCA_034700305.1 Protaphorura armata | reverse complement strand
GGGGCAATATATATTGTGCGTCCTTTCTCTATTTTCACATGGTTTTCAATTTTTTTGAGGGTGATCCCGGTGGAGTTTGACCACTTTCACCACCAACTATTGTTTGCCATTCATTTCACTACAAAATATATTTTTTTCCAAAGTTTTTGTAATAGCGGTTGGAGAACTGTAGTCTATCAACTGAAAGTAGTGGGCAATAATTCTTGCACTAACTGTACGTACATTTTCCCGATTTTTGTGAATTTTGTATTCAATTTTCCAAAATTAGAAATAGGGGTCTAAGGTTTTCAAAAATGTCATATTGTCACTGTCAGAATGCAAACGCTGCGCCAAAGTGTAAATAAGAATTCTAGCAATGTCGGCTATGTCTTCTCTGGGTTGGCTGAACGAAGAAAAACTCAAAAATAACCCAGTTTTATTTTTTTGCCACTGTTCATTTTTTGAACAAATGAACCTGCTTAACCTTTGAGTTCAATTCTCTAAATTATAAACCACACTGTGTGATCCGATATATAAGTTTACGTAGAAGTCCAAAGCAATAAAAGTACAAGATACGCATATGTTTTCAATTGAAAACATATTGGCTAGATATGTATATAAGTTTATATTGAATCTTAGTGCATGAGTGAGTGTCAGACTATACAATCGTAATTCTGTATCTCATTTCGGCTTTTCAAAAATTTCATTTCTTGAGTCATCATTCACTGACAGGGGCGCGGTTGGCGATCGCCACATCGCCACAATGACCCTATGACGAGTCAGGTGTTAACAAGTAAGTAGGTTTTGAAGACCAACCGATTAGATTGAACAGGTATGATGTAGTTTGACAACAGTCCGATTTTTCTAGACACAGCGCGAGTTGAAATGTTAGATAACCTTGTAGCATGGATTTCCACCTACCTAACAGATTTGCTCATCGCTATAAGAGGGACAAAACATTTAGATATTTCTAATTAGTATTTCTGCGTTCTACATGCAACTATAGTATTCAGTAAATTATGGTTCCTTCATTCATTTCCGTCACGCGTAAAATTTTAGACATGTTTTTTCCCGATCCAACTCGGAAGTTATTTTATGGCAGTGGCAAACGCGTTCCATGACACCCTCTGAATCTTTAGTTCTCATTTCTAAACAGTTAAATATAATATTTCTAACATTAATTTTATTGAACTTAATTGAACACATAATAGAATACATATAAATTCGGAATTCACCATACTCAATAATGAAAGAAATATACCAAAATCTTCTACAATAATAATTGAGAAAAATAATTCCAAAGATAAAATTACACAAAAAGAAAGTAGTAATGCATACATTTACAATACAAGAATTTAATCACAATCACAAATAAAAAATCTCAGACAACTCTTTGCCTGAAGGTAAGGTCCCTAAAATGGAGGCTACATTACCACGCTGAATGCCAATTTTTAAAAAAAAGCTCTCTTACTGAAACACTGATTAGTGATCCATATAAACTTTCCCTTTTCATTCTTAGGTATTGCTATTTAAAAGCGCCGCTGTATATCTGCAATATTAGTGTTTCAATTAAATGCTCCACTGCTAGTTCTTCGACATTGGTGTATCGGTGTATTATTAATATTTTGATATGAATGACCTGTTCAAATAAAATATCCTGTTCAATTCGACATATGCACGACTTTCTTTTAGTTTCAACTATTTTATTTTTGACGTGAGCAAGGCTAAATAAAAAAATCCAACTAAATAAACTTAGGCTGATTTTCATAACAGAGCATTGGCAACGTACATATTAAGTGTTATGATTATGAACCACGGCTTGTAAACACAAACACCTAAACTATACGTAACATTGCCTCATCTCCTGGTTACAAGTTAAGAGCCACGAGTAACGCAGCGTAACGTAATGAGTAATGGCAATGGAATAAGAAAGAAAAATATTATTGAGTATTTATGACGTTTCTCAAGAGAAAAATTATTTTAGTTTTCCCAATGACCCAACCAAGAAAGAAGTCCAGTCCACACTCCATACATACACATTACACATACACATATACACATATACTTAACGTAATACATACGTAAATCTTAATTTAGCCGGCTTGTGTATGAAGAAAAACAGTTTGTTGACTCAGCAAACTGACAGTGACAGTTTTGTCTTGACAGTGACACTCGCAGACGCAGAATTCATGTGTACTGGTCTAGTCGTACACATAAATATTCAAAAACATTTAATATTAAATTGAAAATATTAATTTAACTCTTCCGTTGTAACGCAACATATATTATTTAATTGTTAACACGTGGTGTACTCTGTATAATAAATCAATTAATGTTTTTATAAAGACGTCATCATTTTTTAAACTGCAAAGTATTAAAACTTATACATATTATCAAAGAAATACATTGTACATAAAAACATGGATACATCACACCAATGGTTAATCTGTCATTGTAACCACGCGTATCCATCCAAAGAAAAGTTTTTGCAACATAAAAAGTCTGTTCACCCTGAAGAAATTGAAATTGTGAGAGCCAGGTCTGGAGAAGGAGGAGGACGAATGATTCAGCTACGGCATGACGTGTCAACCATTGAGTTGACCTTGCTGGGAGAGAAGACAAAGTAAGTCAATTCAAATCATCAGTGCCAATCTCCACAAAAAATATGTGTGGATGTTAGACCATGATAGAAATGAGAATTAACACTGTATGTTGACATTTTCTCTATTCAGGAAGGACGCCAGTTCGAATTCTCCCGCTCTTCCTCAAATTCGGATCATTCCTGGCAATGTCAATGCTCGTGCGCAGGAGAGAGGAAGTGATTGGAAGCTCAGACCTGAAACACGAGTCACGGTGTCTGTGAAAAGACTAAATAAAACTTTAATAAGACGATGGTAAGTTTTACAAATTTTTGAAGGTATTTTACTTATGGTACATACATAAATTGGGCCAACAACTTCAACGTTCAAAAATTCAAGCAATGTTTGGTGATGTCTCATTTGAAATACTTTATTTTTGTAATTTCTCAGGAATGAAATTGCAAAGACAAAAAGAATTTTAACGGAAAGCCTTGATGCCCAGACAACTGAGTCCAACGAAATGAATGATCAGATAAAAACTAGTGGATTTGGAGATAAACGCAAGTCAGAAATTCAGGGTCGCGTTGGCGTTGTTAATGAGAAATCTGGGGCCAATTTGACTGAATTTCTAGTGGAGACTCCAACACACGATAAAATGCACAAGTGCGGATTGTGTCCAAGTTGGTATTCTATGAAGACATCATTATTGGAACATCATGACCAAGAACATATTGAAGCTCCATTCCAAGGGGGATAAAATTGAACGAGGAGATGATCAAAGTTTGATAATATGAATTGACTATTGACTTGGTTTCTACTAACGTTTCTGATTTATCAAATTGACCTCAATGTAACACAATTTGTATTTTATGTAAATATTGCAAAAATTATTTTTGATTTTATTTTTTTCAATTCACTTCGATATTTCATCTCTAAAGGGATTAATAATTAGTTTAAAGAATGGTGTCAATTTATTCTTCAATGTTGTTAATTCATCCCGTGTAATTACGGCTACGGCCCATACACTTCACTATGTAATATTTAGTTGGCAAATGTACCAATTAAGAAATTACGATTATTTTATACTCGGTAATTAAAAAAATGCACTACAAAACATTATTAACAGAAAGCAAAATTCTTTATTCCAAATTTACTTCGTCGGAGAAGCGGCATATGGGCACCACTTATCAATTGGCCAAACCGTATTAGCTAACTTGTCATGTGTCGATTTTATAGTTTATTCTATCATATTTCGACTATCATTAAAATAAACGGAGTAATTAGCAGAGCTAATATCCAAACAATTCGTCAACAATACTGTTCATGGATACAACTAGTGCGAGCTCTATCCTAACATTGTTCTATCTGTTTTGATCTATGCATGAGCGAAATGCTTACACGGTGGTTCATAATAATAGTCATTTAAATTAATGGCCCTTCCATCAAATCCCCCAATTCACTGAAATGTGAGAAGAATGTTCGTCGTTCCGCTGACCACCCACTCTAACAAAGTTCCCTTAGCATTTTTCTCCATTGAGTACAACATGGTGACGCAACTAGTAATGATTTTTATGGGTGGCAGAAACCATCTTCCGAACTCCTTGTGGTGTATTGTATTGAGAACGCATAGCTGACGGTAGGGATCGAATCAGATACCTTCATATTCCGTCTCCATGTCGAGTGATTGTTCACTTGCGTAGAAAGAATGCCGCTGATTAGTAAATTTCGTAATTGTACCAATAGGCTACATCTATGCAACTCATTCATCACTACTTACCATAAATATCGATGTCAGAAGTTTGTACCAAAAATGTAGACAAATTCAGTGAGTATAGCCACAAAAAATAATATAGGGACTTCAGCCATAAGAAACATTTCGAAGGTGAAATTGCAAAAAAATAAGAACCAACTGGTATCCCAATCAAATGTAAAAATGGAGAACAAATAGCCATCAAATGAGGGTCTGACGAGAAAACATAAACCCAACAGGGTTGCAGTGGACATAAACAACCAAACAGATGCCTGAAGAAATCGTTCCCTTATATTTGGCTCCAAGTGTCATTTCTCAAACACTAACCAGCCTATACGAGATATGCAATATTATTAATCTAATTAATCAAACGTAATTTAAATTCAATTACTTACCATATTTCTTGCTGATCATCATCGCATTGTTCAGTAAATTTGTGATGTCATCCATGCTCTTCAAAAACACTGATCAGAATACAAACACCACATACCTTAGCGAATGAAAATGTATGAAATGCCAACTCATCTAGTCGGTGTGTCGTTTCATACATTTTTAGCGAAGCAGGAAATTGGAATAGCAAGTGTGCCAAATAACCAAAATTCAGAATAGCTCGGACTACAAGAAATATACGTTTCCATTTGGCTCTGGGTTTAGATATACGGCCATTCCTATCGTCGAAATCTGAGGGTATGATCCCAAATCTGCTAGCACCGCTGAGAACTTTTTTGACTAGTTTTAGCTCCGCTCTCGTTAACATTATCAAAATGTGCTGACGCCTTTTTAGTGGAACAATAATTTAATCCGGAGACGACTCGACTACGAATTTCCGGGTTAGGAAATTGACTTGTTATATTTATACCTGGTTGAACATTCCACTGAAATTATCTTGTACATATTTCGTTGTTCTCCATTGTAATTATCTTCATAAGCTAAGCCGGATGTCGGTATGTACATGTCAATTTCAGACCAATTTGTCAAGAATCGGAAAGATAGAAATCGCACTATTAAGTACGAGTAATACATATAATTTCCTAATATGTTGTGTAAGGTTTCTCTGTCTAATTGTAACTAATAACTGATTACTTCACTTACAGATTGATATCCTGAATTCTCATACACATTCTGTCATTATCATTTGGAATCTCGAAAAATAATGCGCGCTGCGCGGTTTAATGCGTCAGGTTGATAAGAGGAATTTTTTGCCAAGGCCGGGACAAGTGTCACGACGGCACCGTAAAATATGTGTGTCAAAAATGAACCCGTGCTTGGCGTGGTATGCGTTCATAATGCCAAATTTTAGAATTTGCAGTGAATACTCAAATCGCATTCACAAAAACTGGTCATCCTGATACACAAGTAAGGTCACGAGGCAATGGCTTTTGATCTCTGCATATCTCAAAGGCTGAGGTCATCACTCCAATTAAAGATAACCCTTACGACCGCATTAATAAATTAAATCCTATATTTACACAAGTATTGGAAAATAGTCCAACTATTTCTATTGATACGTAAAGTAGGTAATAATTCATTTCCTCAAAAAAATCCTTGAAGATTCACGCATTGTAATTGCAATGTGCCGTTCAGATGAACAAATAAATTGCAGAGGACAAAAGTACTCCATTAATTTTATTAGGTTGAATATGCCCTGTGCAGATGAGTCGAATCTTGTTTTAATAACTTGTGTTTGATAAGTCAAGGCTATATTTTATGTTAAATATAGGGTCATAGGTTATCCAAAAATATTACGCACTGTACTCTACATGCAAAATGTGCATATAAAAAGGAATTCACAAATGTGTCAAGAATTTCATTTAACCGAATATTTTATTTGTGGAAGTTAGTTGCCTAATAAGTTCTAATTAATCCAAAATGAGCACCGGTTTTTTAATTGGAGTCGTGGCTCTGATTTTATTTAGTCTCCGCTATTACTTGAGACGATTTAATGCACACAGGAATAATTTCCCACCTGGTGAGTTGAAAAAAAATGGCCACGGCGCTCGACGCGCGACGGTGAAGTGATTTTAATGGCATTTCAAAAGTGTAATTAAAAAAATATAATTTCTTCCAAGGACCATTTCCTATACCTGGAATCGGAAATATTCACAATGTTCTAATGGCGGACAAATCTCAATCTTGCCTGGCCTTTAAAATCTTAGCAAAGAAATATGGAAATATTTTTAGTCTACAACTTGGAATTGTACAAATGGGTCAGGAAGGAAATATTATGGATAATTATTTGTACACAACATTGTGATTTTAAAAATGAAATGTTCTTGTTGTGTCTAGTTGTTGTCAATGGCCATGAGGCATTAAAGGAAATGTTGAAGAATGACGTATTCTCCCAGAGACCTGACGATGCTTGGTTGCTTGACCGAAATGATGGAAAACAAATTGGTCAGTTCAAATTTTTAAAGAAATCAAATCAAATTTTAAATCAAAATAAAATTTTTAAGGTTTGTTCCTATCGGATCTTGAGTATTCAAAATTAAACCGCCGCTTTTGCTCAAAAACATTGGCGTCCTTCGGATTTGGGAAAAAGAACACAATGGATGCTTTGATCATAGAAGAATTTGATGAGTTGATTCGACACATGAAGAATTCAATAAAGTGTGGGATCTTCCACGTGGATCATACATTCAATTTAACAACGGTTAATATTATTTCGAGTTTGATTACTGGGAAGAGATATTCCCATGATGACCCCAAATTAACACGACTTCTTGGACTAATGGCTGAATACATGCAGAGCATGCAACTAGGTGGCGTTTTAATGGCCTATCCATTCATGAAAGACTATTTTCCAGTCATGAGTGGATTTGCGGCTCAACACGCAGCCAATACTTCCATGAATGCATTCATTAAGGTACAACGTACAATATAATGCAATATGCATAACATTCCTTTCCATTTCGCTGCATTGAGGTCACGGTCACAATGACTTGACCCAATCATTTTTCATTCTATTCAGGAAATGTTGGAATCGTACCGTCAAGAAGGGACTTACAAAGTCAACCCCTCTAATTTTGTTGAAGCTGTTCTTCAGAAAATTGATTATCCTGGAGAGGATTTAACGAATCAGTCACAGCCAAATATTTTTACAGGTCAGTTTATTTACTGTATGATACTTATTTTAAGATGCACTGCCATTATTGAATGGAGCCTATTTTTAAGAGGTGTACATAATTATTTCAGTTTCCCTTGATTTACACTGATTTTGGTTTTTATTGCTTGTCCGCGTGTATGTATTTTCCAGATGACAACCTGATTAGTATCATTTATGATTTGTTCCATGCTGGGAGTGACACAACAGCCCATTCACTTTTATTCGCTGTCCGATATTTGATTCAACACACAAATATTCAAGATGAAATTAGGGAAGAAGTCGATTTAGTCATTGGGACAGACAAAAAACCCTCAATGGAAGATAAACAGAGGTAAAGGAATGTTTATTCACAATTTTTCTCGCCATTTTGTTTTCTGAGTCGTGCGTCGGAATGCTTTTCAGCGATAATCATTGCATTGGTTCTTTCATGAAGCTAAATATTTTTTTATTCTGTAGTATGCCAAACACAGAAGCTTTTATTTTGGAAGTTCTTCGAATTGGTGTTGTTGCCCCTTTGTCCGTGAGACTTACGACACAAAGGACCACTCTGGGCCCTTACGTCATTCCTAAGGTACACAATAGAAATTAGACATAATTTTTTTTTGAGATTTCAGTGGATTACAGTACATTTGACTTAAATTTTGAAGGGAACGCAAGTCTTGACAAATTACTACAGTGCAAGCATGGATGAGTCTGTATGGGGAGACCCTGATGTATTTAGACCTCAGAGATTCTTAAACGAAGCTGGAGAAATCGTCCATGCTGATCAGATGTCAAATTTTGGATTCGGTGTGTACATTTTATGCAAAGGAAATATTTTCCACAATATTTTTATTATTTGTCTGAATAGGTAAACGAAATTGTTTGGGGGAACAAGTGGCCAAATCAACTATGTTTCTTGGAATTTGTCGTCTAATTCAAACATTTGAGTTTGAGGGTGATGGAGTTGGACCAGGGAATGAGATTGTGTCTGGAATAACTCAAGCTCCAATCCCATTCAATGCTGTACTAAAAATTAGAAATTAATCACACACAATCACTAATGGGCCATACCAAAACTATGAATGTTATTGAAGTTAACGAGTACTCCGCTCTGAAGTCATATCGTATAAAAAAATAAAATGAATGCAAAAATGCCAAGAGTCAAAAAAATTTGTCTGGAATGTAAGACACTGGCAATTGAGTTCAACCGAATTTTCTATGACTGCCCCAGGAAATCCCCGCCAAATTCTTGTCACTTTCAATATTTCCAAAAATTATTTGGGTGAAAGAAAAAAATGACAATATTTAAAACTTCGTCTTTGTTGTAAAATTCTTAAATGTGTATAATTAATTATTATTGATGTGATTTTTTTGAGAAAGTTTGATTGTGTCTGTATGTTTTGTCTCAAAATTAAAAATTTTCAAAATTGAGTCCCAGGCTAACCTGAACAGTTGGGGCAGTTGGGAGGATAAAATTTTGATTGTGTCTGTCACAAAAATTTCAAAATTGAGTCCAACGCAGATCTGGACAGTTTAGACGGTTCTGGTTGGGAGGATGAGGATGTTGGAGTCAAGGTTGAGGAATTTGAGGATTTGGTCAAAATTAAATTTGACCCAATGGGAATTCCTGACTCGTTTGTACCCACCTGGAGTGAGGATTTGTTCGATGACTCCTCGGACGACGACAATGACACTTTTTTAGACAGTTTGAAATGGAAGAATTTGGAAGATTTTGAAAACTTGGAGGATGTAGAATTTGATTTTGATGCTCCATATTTGAATGACCTGACCTTCGACGAGGACGACGACGACGATGATGATGAGGGTAACTTTTTTACTGCTCTTTTGAATTTTATTTAATGTTTCATTTTTAACAGTGAAATTCATTTCAAGCCAAATGGCAGACGAAATTGAATATAGACTGATATTTCTGATGTATTTTGCTGAAAATCTAATAGGTGAGGATGAGGGTAAAGAAGGCCTTGAGTGTAAAGAAAACGACGATGACTTCGATAACGAAGAGATCGGTGGATTCATCATCCTTCCACCACCTTTATTCCAGCCGGATCCTACAGAAGATGTAAGAATATTATCAGGGTGACTGTGGCCAAGACCCTCGTTTTACAATCCCAAAGACTGCATAATTTCTAGGGAAGGGATAAGCACGTAACACTAGGGATTGTGAAATATTTCTTAAGAATATATACGTAACTTGTACTTTACAAATGAGTGTGACGAAACTTTAAAAGACATTCGTCTACACATTAAATTAAATTGTAAAATCTTGAATTAGAATGTACAGATTTTCTAAAAACATCAAGATCAGCAAATAAGGTTGGTCAGAATATGTGTACAATACGGGGTTGAGTCGTCGGTCTTGTCATACGTTACATTTTTTTTGTCTGGGCTCCATGATCATTTCTCGTTTGCTATACCATTATTTGTTTTCTTTACGTTTTCAGTTGAAGTATCTGATACCTGCGATGCGGTCGGAATTCAGACTTCGCTATGAACGTAAAGATGAACTCCATTTCGACGTGGGTAAGAAAATAGTTGATAATGTGATTGGAATTCAGAGTGCAGATGCAGAAACAGAAAAACAGAAGCATGAGAGAGCTGAACTGGTGAGGAAAATTTGGGATGAACTAGAACCCGATGATAGTGATGATGAATGGGAGACGATTTACGAAAGTGATGACGAAGAAGAAGAATTAAAGAGACTTACAATGGACGAAAGCGATAATGAAGAAAATGATGATTCAGATGAT
>JAQIXO010002333.1:0-10162 GCA_034700305.1 Protaphorura armata | reverse complement strand
ATACTTGTATTGTATTTTGTTGACAAATTATTGTATTTTAAATACAGTATTTTGTATTTTATATTTTGATGCTTCAGAGTATTTTATTTTGAGTATTTTATTTTGAACACAAATGTCGTGTATTTTGGCAAAGTATTTTGAAAATACTTTCCTTAGTATTTTGCCCACCTCTGCTAAACGCTTGGTTCAAGTTAATTCCAACACTCACAATGAGATCATGAATATTTTATGTTTTTCAATTTAAAAAGTACAGAATTTTCGGCAACTTTACATACATTGTATTATTGTCAGCTCCAAACGCGACAAAATTTTGCGCGCTGCGGGCCCTAATAAGTAATTGTAGTTAATATTACGGTCGGGGTCGACAATTTTTCGCCCGGGCCGGGTCAAGTATTACACAGAGTGTCGGACTGGAATATTAAAAACGTAGGTAAATGAATTTTTTTTATATTTTAGACACACCATGTAGGTAAACAGTCACACATAAAATTCGTTATATCGGGAATTTTTTTTTAAATATTTGCAAAATTGAATTTCACCAAAAAATATGTCAATAAATCGCATTAAACGATTCCGTAAGTCTTTTGGCAAATGTGTCATCAATTTTATTCATAATTGCTAGTACAAAGAAACAAGTCTAACCTCGCCCTTTACCTTTTGCACCCACAACAACAACAAACCCAAATACTCAAACCAAATATGGAACATTCCTTTAGTTGAGGAAAAAATCATTACGTATGCTTTCATACACTTATGCAAATCTTACAGTGTGCATTATAATTATACTAATAGTATATGCACGAGTAAAATCTGCGATTGAGATCTGAATAATGTAAAGTGTTCGTGTATGGGAGAATTCTGTGCACATTGCGAAATGTTGATCGCACTCATTCGCATTCGCGTGATTCTAAATTTTTTGGGTAGTCCTCTTGAGTGAGTGACAAGAAAATTGCACACTCTGATTTCATACTCTGCAAAATGGAAATGCAAAGACCGTGCAGGTTTTCTTGCGCTCTGTATGTTAGACGTGGGACGGTGAATGAAGGCGAAGGCCGTGAGTTTATTTTAAGATTTTTTTTTGGGCTATTGAGGATTGAGAAGGTCAGATGTAATAAATGTTCTCATTTCGCATTAAGACAAAGACTCTTCACGCTTTAACATCTTTTACTGCAGTTTTAAGTAAAGAAAGTTAAAAGAATTCAAGCAAAATGCATTTTACAACTGTGAGCCTCGCACTACTTATTGGAACCATTGTTTTGGGTGAGTTTGGAAAGTGACATTTTACACTATTACCTAATTCAAGAAAATTGCAATAGATAGTGAAAGTTTTTTTTAAGAAAATGTGGACATTGCACTGGATAACTTAATTTATTATGTGTTATTAATTTTTGACAGCAATAGCTGGTTCATCCGATGCGGACGGATTAAAATGCTGGATGTGCATTAGTACGTTGGATAAAAAATGTCATGATGACAATTTTTCGGGAACGGAATCCGAAACAATGAAAAAAATAGATTGCAGTGAAGTTCCATGGCAGAGAGAAATAAATGGACAGCCGATTCCTCGGGAAGCTCCAGCCACATTTTGCACCAAAACTGTTTTGACCGGTTAGTTTGACTTTCTTAACGTTAAATAATAATACGAATTTAATTATGACTTGTTGTTTAATTAACTCTTTAAAGAGAAGTACGGTGCAAATCTTATGCCCTTCTCTGTACTTTTAATCGCTTTGAATTTTTCCTGAATAATTCAGTTGGAGACACAGTCACTTTTACTGGTCGCTCTTGTGCATCACCCGGAGAACCAGGTATCACGCGTGCAACGTTGCCACAATGTAAAACCAACAAGAACGATAAAGGATCAGCTACCGCGTGCATTTGCGAGTAAGTCGAACAAATTCTCTACATGCATCGTATGTATGCCAAATATTTAACAAAAATCAACAACGTCCACTGTTTAATTTTTTTTATTAAATTACAGGGGAGACTATTGCAATGGATCGGAGACATTAAAATTGGCCACCGTATTCACATTTCTTCCACTTGGTTTATTATTTCTGGTCAATCGGTTTTGAGAACCTACGAGCTGATTGATTTAGTAACTTGATGTTTAAGTATTAATCCAAAAAAAATTACCAATTTTAATTACGTATAGTTGATACATATTAATTTTACTGTACAGTAAACTGTATACATGTAATGACTACCATAAGACCTACGATGTACAATATAATTGCAGAACAAGAGAAAGCAATCAGAAATTGATTGAAATAATACTTAATTATACACAATAAGAAATATTTTAAACTAATTATAATTTACACTCTCTCAAAAATGTACGTGTTTTTGTGTTAAATAAAATTGAATAATGAAATAACTTTTGCCTATTAGTGCAAGTGCAAGGCCATTCATTTCATTTTCTCCTTCATGTGATTCGATGTGTGAGTTTTTAAAGATAACAATGTGACATAAGATTTAGAGCACATTGAACATTTGTGAGGTTTCTCCCGAGTGTGTGTCCTTAGATGATCTTTCATGCCTTTTAAATGGAAGAACTTTTTATTGCACAGCTCACAGCTAAAATGTTTCTCCCTAGTGTGAGTTCTTAAATGTCCTACTAAATGAGGCTTTTGTGCAAAATTCTTCGGACATAATTTACAGGCGTAAGGTTTCTCTCCGGTGTGAGTCCTTAAGTGTAGCGTCAAATATTCACTACATGTAAAGCTTTTTACACAATTCGGGCATTTGAAAGGCTTCTCTGAGGTGTGAATTCTTAAATGCTTCTCCAAATGTGCAAACCGTTTATAGGCTTTTCCACAAATAGTGCAAATATATGGCCTCTCTCCCGTGTGTATTTTAATGTGTTTATTTAAATCCCAAATATTGTAGCATTTGATCGGACACTCTGAACAAGCATAGCGTTTATCCCCAGTGTGGGTTCGTTCATGTGCTTGGAGATGCGGCTTCTGTGTAAATGTTTTTTCACAAATTGAACAGGCGAAAGGCCTTTCTCCTGTGTGAGTCCTTGAATGTAACTTTAGAGTACTTGTGAGTGTAAATGATTTCGGGCAGGTTTTGCATTGGTGAGGCTTCTCTTCTGTATGGAATTTTTGATGCATTTTTAGACTTCCTTCCCGTGGAAATGATTTTCCACAAACGTTACACGGAAATGGTCTTTCTCCTGTATGAGTTCGTGTATGTTCTTCCAAGTGCAGGATTGCACGGAACTTCTTATGACAAATCTCACATTTGTGAGACTTCGGCTGTGCAGGCTTCAGACTCCTTTTCCGATTGAATCTCGTCTGGAGTTCCTTAGTTTGGACAAAGCCCACTTTAAATTTATCTGACCTTGTAGTGAATGGTTTTGAGTCCAATTTCATTAAACGCACTTCTAAACGAGTATTTTGATCAAGCTTCCAATCCATGGTGAATTAATTGCCGACTGCAGAATTGCCCTTGACTCCACTACTGCACTGTTCAACTAAAAATTACTTAATTAGAGTACAAAATTTCCAATGTATGTATTCCAATTTGATCATTGTCATTCACCAATCCGTATGCAAATGTAGAAATGCTATTTGCATATATTTATGTCACAATTTTTATTAATATTTTAGTACCAATATATTATAGCAACAGCCATTCTAGGAATTAGTGACAATCAATTTTATTTTTAAATTCTAGGAAATCATAACCATTCCCAAATAAATATCTGTCACAGGAAATAAATCAATAAATTATAATTACAAACCAAATAAATAAAATCCCGTCACCTCAAATTCAAACTGGTATTCGTAGTAACTACAAATTACAATTTGGTTCAATAATTTTTTCCTTAAGAATAATTTTTTTTTCCCTCGTGTTAGTGTCGACCAGATTTTAATCAAATGATTTACAAAACAAAATTAATTTTTTTAAACTTTAACCTGAAACAATAGATTGAATTTAAATTTAAAAAATGGTGAACTAATCACGTTATAGCAACTAAAAGTTATTGTGTACGACTGACTGAACTGAAGGTTTCTTGTTTCTCATTCAATTGAACCCAAACCTTTCCACTCTCCTACCTCGGATTGGTAATAATAACTGTCTCTTTTCCAGGTAAGCATATTTATATCCTGTACAGACATGGAGTATTTTGTTTCGAAATCTCAAGCGATTTATTAAGTAAAATACAAATACATATTGAAAAAAATTAGACTCTCAACATTACTTACTAATGTGGCGATGACTGCCAAAACAGACACACACACAATTTATTTGAACTTAAATACACATTAAAAATTTATATCTTGTTATAGGATTGTTACACATACTTACATAATATTATATCGCACCCCATCAATAAAATTTTCTTTTTTGGAAAGAGTTGATAGCTTCTGTGTGATTCATATTTATACGAGTTTTCCAAATCTTTATTCAAATCAATTGTTCACACTTTTTAGCTATATGATTTGTCTTTGCGTGTCTACCTATATGAGTCTTCAAATCTGAGGACCTAGAAAATGCTTTTGGACATGATGTACACTTGAAGGGTTTCTCTCCAGTGTGTTTCTTTAAATGGCAATCTCGAGCACTTTGGTGGATAAAAGTTTCTGAACACAAAAGACACTTGTAAGGTTTCTCACCAGTGTGGAGTCTCACATGTCTATTTAAATCTCCGGATTGAGCGAAAGATTTTCCGCACTCATCACAACTATATGGTTTTTCTCCTGTGTGTACTCGAACGTGTACTTTTAAATCTCCTGCTGTATTAAATCTCTTGAAACAGACCAAACACTGATGAAACTTTTCCCCAGTATGAGTCCTTACATGTGCCACTAGATGTGGGTGTTGTGTAAAACGTTTCTGGCACAATTCACAAGAATATGGTTTCTCTCCAGTGTGAATTCTTAGATGTAAATTCAATTTCTCATTAGATGTAAAGGATTTTATACAACTCGTACATTTATAAGGCTTCTCTCTCGTGTGAGCTCTTAGATGTGTTTCCAGATGCGCAGATCGTTTATAGGCTTTTCCACAAATAGTGCAAGCATGTGGTCTCTCCCCTGTGTGTGTTTTAACGTGTGCGTTCAACCTCCAAATATTGTAGCATTTGACAGGGCACGCGGAACATGCATAGAGTTTATCCCCAGTGTGGGTTCGTTCATGTGCTTGGAGATGCCCCTTCTGTTTAAATGTCATTTCACAAACTGAACAGGCGTAAGGTCTTTCTCCCGTGTGAATTCTTAAATGTAACTTTAGAGTACTCATCAGTGTAAATGATTTCGGGCACACGTTGCACTGAAAAATCTTCTCTCCCGTATGAAATTTTTTATGTAGTTTTAAACTTGCTTTTATTCCAAAAGCCTTCCCACAAATGTTGCATGGATATGGTCTTTCACCTGTGTGGGATCGTGTATGATCTTCCAAATGTAGAATTGCACGGAACGCCTTACCACAAATCTCACATTTATGGGACTTCCTCTCTTCGGACTTCAACTTCATCTTCCGACAAAATCTTTTCTGGAGTTCTTTAGTTTGGGAAAAGCCCACTCTCAATTGTCTCAATTCGTCTGATTCTGTTTGACACGTTGTGGTGCATGCTTTTGAGTCCAATTTGATTAAGTTAACTTCTAGATGAGTATTTTGGTCAAGCTTCCAATCCATGTTGAAAGAACTGATTATTGACCCCAGAATTCCGTGTGGCTGGTTGTACGTTCACTATTTAAATAAACAATTATTACATTCTATTTATTCATTATCACTGCCATTCAATATTAAATATTATCGGCGGAACTCCGAAGCAGTACGCAAATGCCGAAGACCTAATGTCACAATTTGCACTGAATGGATAAGATTATTTATCATAAATACCCATTGTAGAAATTAGACACAGTAACTTTTTTCAAAATACTAACAAGAAATAAATTTTTCATACCTGGAGTGGATAAATTTTATTCTTCGTTTGAATTTGACTGGATTTAAGAAGGCTCCACTTTCTCTTGTCTTCACGTCAGTTAATATTATAATACTGTCCGCCGGATTCTAATAATTAGAAGCCCACTTGGTAAGTAAAACTCTTTTTAAATTTTAATCGGAAGCCTAATGTTTACATTAGATCGATTTTAACACATTAGAATTTATCCCGTTGGCCACTCCTCACTCACAATTGCTACGACTGCACTCTTTTATGCTTGCTTTCTTATTCTTCCTTTTTGTTGTTCTGTTCTTGTTCAATTGATTGTCAAACCTTTCCGTTTTCTTACCTGCGTTCGGTAAAAATAACTGCGTCCTTTTCTAGGTAAATATTTTTATTTATATTTTACATGGAGTGTTTGGATGTAGCACTAGTGCTACTACACTAGTGCTCGTAAAGTGTTACATCCAAAATCTAATTATAAGTAAAATGCAAGAATCTCAACTTTTTACTGGGTTGACAGTCAAATGAAACACAAACACACACGTATAATGTTTAACAATATGCATCCTTATTTCGAATAGTTGAAAATCATTTCGTTTGGCTTTATCCTTTTGTGGTGAGTTTTTCATGTATTTTCAAATATGTTGAGTGTCAATACAATTCTCCACACACGTTATAGCTAGGTGTATTTATTATTTTCATTGTGTATGAACGCATGATGGTCTTCCTATTTGTAGACTGGTAAAATGCTTACGGGCACAATGTTTCTCTTCAGTATGCTTAATTACAAGATAATCCCGTCCAACCGAGTGAATAAACGTTTCTGAACATAAATGACACTTGTAACATTTCTCGCCAGTGTGAGAGTCGTAAATGTCTACTTAAATCTCCTGATTGAGCAAATGATTTTCCACACTCATCACATCTGTACGGCTTTTCTCCTGTGTGTACCCTTGCATGTGCTCTCAAATTTTCTGGTCTATTAAATGTCTTGAAACAAACCAAGCACTCATAATATTTTTCTCCAGTATGAGTCCTTAAATGTGTCGTTAGGTGTTGGCGTTGTGTAAAAGATTTTTGACAAAACTCACAAGAATATGGTTTTTCTGCAGTGTGAGTTCTGAGATGTAAATTCAAATTCTCATTACATGTAAAGGATTTTAGACAAGTTGAACATTTGAAAGGCTTCTCACTGGTGTGAATTCTCAAATGCTTCTCCAAATGTGCAAATCGCTTATAGGCTTTTCCACATATAGTGCAAGTATGTGGTCTCTCCCCTGTGTGTATTTTAACGTGTTTAGTTAAATCCCAAATATTGTAGCATTTGACTGGGCACGCTGAACAAGCATAGAGTTTATTCCCAGTGTGAGTTCGCTCATGTGTTTGGAGATGCCCCTTCTGTGTAAATGCCTTTTCACAAATTAAACACGCGAAAGGTCTTTCTCCTGTGTGAGTTCTTAAATGTAATTTCAGAGTACTCATGAGTGTAAAAGATTTCGGACAAATTTTGCATTGGTTAAGCTTTTCTCCTGTGTGGAATTTAAGATGTAACTTTAGATTTCCTTTTCGTGGAAATGATTTTCCACATACAGTGCACTGATATGGTCTTTCTCCTGTATGAGATCGTGTATGTTCTTCCAAATGTAGGATTGCACGGAATTTTTTATCACAAATCTTACATTTATGTGAGTTTGTCCGTGCAGGCGTCGAATTCTTCTTCCGACAATATATTTTCTGGAGTTCTTCGGTTTGGGCAAAACTCAATTTTTCTGATTCTGTCGGACACGTTGTTGTCGTTAATATCTTTGAGTCCAATTTTTCTACACAAACTTCTAGACTAGTCTTGGGGTCAAGCTTCCAATCCATTGTGATCAGATTATCGTCTGCAGAATTTTGTATGTTGGTTCGTCCACTGTTTAAATAAACAAATAAATGTGTTAGTTCACTCTTTCTGTCTCAACTCTCAATCGTTGCAATCCAAAATTGTCAAATTCCTAAGATTTTCATTTAAAACAAATATTCTTGAGACAATCAATTTTGTTTCAAAATCCTATGAAATTATTGCTCCCTTGGACGGAGTGTAATTTTCAAGATTAAACTATAACACCAAATTCCTATAATATTAAATGTCGCTAATTATAATTTCAAAACAAATAAACACAAACACGTCACCTCAAAATTTGATTCACTTTCCAATTCAATTATTTATTTCCTTGGCAGTATCTTCTTTCTTCATGTAAAAAATCTTATATTCTAAAATGAATTAAGAACGATTAGGAGCACACTTGATAAATAAATTAATTGTTTTCAAATAGAAACATAACGTTCACAACACATAGACTTTTAGACTGTGTTAATTCTACACATTAATTTAGCACGTTGCGGCCACTCACAAGTGTCACAAGGTCTCCTACGCCTAGACGACTAAATTCACGGTGAGATGCATGCATTCTTGTTTTTCACTCAATTGGATTGGACCCAAGCATTCCGACTTTCCTACTTGAGTTTTTTTTTTAAATAACCGTCATTTCTCGGTAAACAATCGGAAGGGTAAATAAAATTGGTTGTTCAAAAATACTTTCGGAAACCCTAAAATATTTGTGTACGTCCAGTTCACAAAAAATAATCCTTAAAATCAACGTGCACAATCTAATTTAATTACTTGAAAAATATGCAAGCGTTACGCAGTAATTAATGATTGGTTTTATCAATGAAATTATGGAAAAATTATTGTTTTTTCTAATGAGAAAATGGTACTTAATCCTATAATCCATTATCATATTCTAAATGAACCATACACAATTCGATTTACCTATTCGATTTTTTATTTTGACCCTAAGGAACAAATGATTTGATATTTTTGATTTTTCTAGACTTTGACTCATTAGAATTTGAACGAATAAAGTTACATTATTAAGCATGCTTAATTATTGTTAATTAATTTTATTGATTAATATTGATTTCTTATGACACTAATAATTGTACTTGCAATTTCACAGTAGAATCGAGTGTAAAACGCGAAAATGTTTCCTTGTAAAATTAGCGTGATTGAACCGCGCCGCCGGTGTGGTACGTTTGTCTCATTTCTCTCATCTCCTTGTGTTTGTTCCCGCGCGCCACGCCGTCCGTTTAATTTTTCTTTCTTCTTGGCTTTTCCTGGAAAAAATAAATTACGTCGCAGACTCCAGACTCAAAAATCTGTGTCACGAAAATTGTACTACTCGTACGTCGTACTCGTACTTTTCAGTAATTTTTCAGTTTGTTTTTATTGTTTTCACTTTTTATATTTGACCTGTGACCGGTGGTGACCTTTGACCTGTGACTTGAGAATGGAGAAACCGAGTGAGAGAGTGTATGAAAATAAAATGAGGGTCATTGCTGGGACCGTGACACTTGACGAGGATGACGATGACGTCCCTATGAAATTGTACAATCCGGAGGTCACACATCCACCACTCCTCCCCATCCCTGGGGAACAGGTAAGGTCAACTTTCAAGGTCAAGGTCGCATTCAGCAGTGACTCATTTAACTAATTATTGTCAGTGCAGTGACTGTCACTGTTAATTAATTGATAATTGATATTTTGTAAATTTTTAATGATATGAACTTTTTAATTAGGTAGTTATTTTAATAAAATGAAATTCATACTGTTTTTCGTGACTGATCAACAGTGCTTTTGTGGTTTATCCGAAAAAGTGGATTTCAAAGTCAAATATCAATTTGACAGTGACTCTCATAATATTAAATTAAATTGTATTATTTTTTGTGGCGTCTAATTTTTCAGTCTCCATTTTTTTCTTGAGATTTTTATTTTATTTGAGATTACAGTTAATTGCATTATTTTTTTTTTAAATTAATTGACGCTATACTGAACATAATTGACACTTAAAAGTTGAAACAATTGGTCAAGAAAATTCTCAGTCTCAAGCAGTAGATAATTGAATGTATTTTAAAAGGTCACTTCCTGAGGTCACGCAAAGGTCAAGTCGTCTTAATTTATCAGCCAATTTTTCTTATTTTGTATGTGATAGAAATAGGAATTGTACGGAGTAATAAATAAATAACTTAATTTTAATTGTCATTTAATTATTTACTTTTTTATTTGAAATTATAGTACATTGATCCGTTGAAACGCAAAGTCCACATGGCTAAATTGGAGGCTGAGGCAGAGAAACAAAGGGCGAATGCAGAACTCAGCAAACTGGTCCAAGAAACCGGGATGCCTATAACCCAAGAGAATGGACAAAGACGCTACGGTCC
>JAQIXO010002332.1:0-10164 GCA_034700305.1 Protaphorura armata | reverse complement strand
TAATTGATTTATTATAATTTAAGAATAATGAATTTTAATTAAACACTTACAATTTTTAGGGCTAAGGAATTACCTGGTCTCCTGGATGACCCCGATGTCCTCCAGATAGCTCATAAGTACAACAAATCTGCAGGGCAAATTCTGTTAAGATTTTTGACTCAACAGAATATCGCCATTATTCCAAAAAGTGCCAATCCGGCTAGGCTGAAGCAAAATTTTGATGTTAGTCCATGTAACTATTTTGAACTCCATTAACATTATTCAAAATTATTGTCTTATAATTTAGATATATGACTTTGAATTGGCGGAAGATGACATGTTATTATTGGAGGGGTTGGACAAAGGAGAAGCAGGGCGTTCATTCAATTTTGATGTGTTGCCTGGGTAAGTGTTAATGTGTTATGCGGACTTATGCGGATCCTATTGCTCATCTGCAAATATTTTATACGTACTTATGTGCCTACTTGTCCAGGGTTGAGGAACATCCAGAATACCCTTTCAAATGAGAAAATCTACCGTTCAATAATTGAAAGGATTTATTGTTGGTCAGTTGGTCCAATGGAACTCAAAATAAAGTTATGCGCCACCCTGTACATGTACCACCTTGTATTAAAAATGCATTTATATTCTTGATATACCGTTATAGTGGAGGTCATTCAAAAGTAACACTTGAGCCCGCCCCTGGTTGCAATCTGTATTTTCCACTGGCAACTGAAATTCGTGAGCTCAGAGCTGACCACAAGGAATGGGGTAAAAATTCAAAAATTAGTATCTTGAGGTGTTTTCACTCTTACACGAAAATATTGACCAAACCCCACTTAGGGCGTCCTAGGGCACCCGAAAAAAATATGGCGTACCAAGGTCCTTATATATAGTCGGCTCTAGGCTTTCCCTTGTGAAATATTATTTCTCATGCGTTGACTGAAATTGAAAACAATGAGGTTCGTGAAGAACCAATGAAGGTCATGATCGGTAGTCTTCCCTTTCCTTGCTGGACGGGCTGGATTCACATTTGCGCCGTTCAGTTTCCAATATTTGACAACGTTGCGTATATTGTCAACGTGAAACTTTGTTTCGCGGTTTTTTGTCCCCTTTACCTTTTGATATAAATTAATAATACTTTCTCCTTCCCTCACAGAAAACTCACTTTTCTTGATCATTTCAATATTTAATTGCACATTACCATTTTTTAATTAAACCAAACTAAGGTTATTTGAACTAATCGTTGTTGTGACAAGTCGGGAAGAAATATTGACTGACGAAATTAACATGTGTGGTACCCGGGAGCGCGTAAAACAAAAGGATGGGAATACTTATTTTGCCTGCTTTCTCTATTTTTATGTGGTTTTCAAATTTTTGGAGGTGATCGGACAGGAGTTGGACCACTTTCTCCATCAACTATTATTAGGCATTAGAATATTATGTACTATGTATAATATTATGTATGGCAAGTCAAGCCACTGAACCTGGAAGTGCATCAGCACATTCTACGTAAGTCAAAACACTTACATCCGTGTATGTATAATAATATTATGATGACGAGTTGTGTCATCACATTCAGTTAAGTTTATTAACACGTTACATCATTTATTCCAGATCATTCTGTAATCATTAACATTAGTTATATGTAATAATGTTTTGTATAAAAGCTGATCGTTGATCTAAATAAATCAGTCGTGATCAGAACTGTGATCCACTCTAAATACTCATGCAATGCCTAGCCCATTTATTATGCATATAATAACATAGCCCTTTTTCTATTATTTCGCATTCAATTCACTACAAAATACATTTGTTCCAAAATTTTTGCAATAGCGGTTGGAGAATTGTAATTCTTCAACTCAGACAACTACTAGGGATGGGAATACATATTTCACATACTGTAGAGCACAATTATGTTCACAATACAATGCTAAAATCTTAAAAGTGCAAGTGTTTAGTGAATTTGTTTTTTTGTGAATTCCTATCAAGGTATCTGTGGAAAAACGTGTTTGACAAAACATTTTTTCCTTGGTTTGGCCAATTCATTTGGGCAGACTGTCCCATTGTACATTCCCATGGAAAGTTTTGGTTTGAGTAGAAGCACTTCGAATTACTATCTGAAACAAAGAATGTCAAGTCTTTTGAATCCATACGAATTGGATTAATTACTTAATTATTTTTATCAAATTTACTCTTTACTGATTAATCAAAATTACTCTTTCCGGGAAATTTATCTTATTTTTTTGCTTCCGTATCATTTCCAATTATGCTTAGAACTTACACTTACCCATGTTTTCAGACTGGATACCCAGTCAACATAGATATATGAGGTTAAACTACATTGTTCAGAACCTAGCGCCGTCTCAGTTGTGTTATTATAAACTTTTGAACTTGAATCATATTCGTGTGGAGTTCTCCGGACCCCTTCAAGGACTTTCCCTTTTACCTCCGATCCTCCCTGCCACGTCTACTTGATTCTACTTTACGTGTAGTTTTACGTGTCTCTATTTTATGTGGTGTGTTTGCCACGTATCATTTGTATGTATAGGTTATACTAATCTTAACCATTTCATGTTCATTTATACTTTCATTCAGTTTCTATTGAGAACTCCAAGACTCGAGTCCAATTATAATTATTTGATTCTACTAGAACAAGTATGTAGATCAAGTTAAGGAACAATTGTCCAAATTACAGGAATTTATTAATCGTATTAAGGCATTAATATTTCCACAATTATTAGTTCAATTTAATTGGTGTTTATTGGTTTTGGATTTTGTATATTAAGTGTGAATAAGAAATCAGAGAAAATTCATCTGTGTGTTCTTGTCCACCTTATTCTGCACCTAAACAACTTATCGGTTTACTGAACACAATGAGTTAGGAAGTGTTCCTCTCTTCAAGTTATCTCAAGCGATATATATATATATATATATACTTCAAGCGATTAATCTTAACAGTACATGAAGTTGTTCGTTATTTCCTCCATCTTAAATATTGTGAATAAGTCAGGACGACACACATATAGTGTAATTTGCGGCCTGAGTGTATTTAACTATATTTTCATACAACATACTTCATTCCATTGCATTACTTAATAACTAACAAAGCCTAGTGTTTTCACGATTTTTTATCTGGGGGAGTTGTTACTCCATCGTGCTTTCAAATTGTTTAGCCAAAAGAGATGCATGAACACGAGTCTAAATTTGTTTGACTTCAAAGAGTAAATGATGAAATTGACGGCAGAGTTGAGGCTGTACAGAAACCATTGTACTGCTTCGAGTTCGGCGGAGTCTCCTGAACTCCCGAACATTCTCATCACATTGAAGTACAAGTTCCATAAATTGCAAAGGAGGAAAATGCTCACAATCCAAATCAACATTTTTGCAACAGAAATCTCGGAAGATAAGACGTGGGTCATGGACTCTCTCATCTTGCTTGCTTTACGTATCTATTCAAAAAGCAAATATGTTTCATGTGAGGAAGAATTTTTAATGATTTAAAATGGGCACACCTTCCAGTAGATGGAAATGTTGAGGAGAGTAAGGAGTATGACCGGGATGATACGGTAAACAATCAAGTACACCCAACCGTAGTATAGAATGTAATTCTCATTCTTCCTCAAGGAAGGTAGAATTTGATACTTGGTCCAATTCCCATTCTCATCATAAACACTCTCAATTTTTATTTCCCACCATACCGGCATTGTAAATAGAATTGTAAAGGCCGCAATGGCTAGAGAGACACGGATGGCATTTTTGTTTGTGCAGTAAGGACGAGCCATAAGTGGGCGGTAGACGACGAAGAACCTCTCCATAGTCACTAACACTGTGAAATACGTTGACCCTAACTGTGCTGTAAGTGTCAATGTGGCACAACAAATTAAAAACAAATTTACATAAATAAAAATCGATAAAATTTAGACGACTTACCAATGTAAATGAATGGTCTGAAATAAGTAATTTTGATTGGGTAGAACTTTGTCAAGTAGAATGACTCAAAAGAATCCACACAGAAATACTGGATGAACCACGGGATTCCATAAACGAGAAGAGCCATGAACACAAATATACTGTCGTAAACACTCAAACCGAATAGGATAATATTAGTGGATGTTCGCATTGTAGGACGTGACAGAACAATAGCACACAGAATATTTCCAACGATTCCAATTAAACTCACAAAGGAAATTCCAATCCCTCCGACCAGGAAAATGGTCAAATGTTGACTAATGAAACTACAGCGATACCATTCCATTATATCGTATTCCATTTCATTGTTTGTGTCTTCCGTTGTCTGAAATCGAGTTGTGTTGTTCATGTCCATGATGTCCATTATGGAGTGAAATCCTGAGTCCGCTGGAAGAGAGTCTGTCAATTTGACTTAAAATGAAAAGTTAAAATGTTAAACTTTCTTCTATTCGGCAAATTAATAAACTTAATTAGTGCAAGTAGAATAATGTGGTTCATGGTGAAATAAAATGAGGAGTGATGAGGTTGGGTAAGACAACGGATTTGCGGCAGGATTTTTCCTCATACTGTAGGTTGTACATGAGTTAGCCAATAAATGAGTACTAACGAGGGAATACCAAAGCCAGGTATACGTGGATTTTGTCCCGACATTTTCCTTTCAAGAGGTCGTCGTTTTTCGTTAGACACGTTGTTTGAAATATCTCTAATAACAAAGGAAAAGTCCTATGGTCTATAAAGACTGTAATTTTATTTGGCAACACAAGGAGGGACCGTTTCTTGTATCAGAGCTCTCCTTTCAATTTCAATTCATTTAGTGACTACACCCAATTCATATGACGAGTTTTGATCGAATAAAGGTACAAATAGTCTACCATTTGGTTGACCCAAAAATTCGAGAAAGTTTAAAAAAGTAACCCAGCGTGTCCATACCAAAATTTTTACTAACACATGTCTAATGAAATCCGATGACCCTTCGAAAAAAAATTGAAAGAAATCCGTGTTTGTGCATAACTCTGGTCTTCCCTCGTTAATCCTCATTTCTTGGCCAACCCTGAACTTTTTTACTCTCTTCTTTGCAGTATCTATTAATACCACGATTGTTTACTCTATCATAAAGGTTTGTTTACATTTTTCACGACCACTTATTCCCTTTTTATCCCGCGTGGCTAACGTCGAACGAGTGGAGCGTGTGAGTGAAGCGGATGATTTAATATTATTGGGTTTTTGTTTAGAGCTCCAAGTGAACTTTAGTAGCATACAAATGACGGTCTAGAGTTGAATGCTTAGGATTGGCGAGGGAATATTACACGACGCGTCGGTCGGGCCGGAGGATCAAATTGATATTTTATTTTGAACTACTCATCACATGTCGTTTTTAAAGCATCTTGTTCTATCTGCGCTCCCACATATAGTTAGAAAATTAAAGAATCCGATTGTGAAAACTAGAGGCGATTTTGAAATCTAATTTTTATCAGTGAAACTAATTAGTGGAGTTAGCAGTCCACTGATTTCATTCATGTGCGAGAACACAGTAGAGTTAGGGTTTTCCGTTTTAGGGAAGACGAGGTAAATTAGGAATATACCGTAAATGACCGTATAGAACCCCAGAACTCCATTTAAATTTGCCGCCTTCATACCGGGTTGTATTCGAGCTGTGGGGCATGGTAATACATAGGCTCTTACCGAAGAAGACCCGGGTTGTATTCGAGCCCACGGTTCTATTCGGTCATTTACGGTAACATGATCTTTTTCGGTTAGGAGGAGACGCCCTCGACAGCTATATTGTTGTTATGGGGTTCGATTCTTCGGACCTGGTAATGCTTCATTATTACTGTCACGTCTTGCCCTGAGCAGAACATACTTAACCATGCGTCATTTTGAACCTTTGGATTTTTCGCATTCGCAACTCGTTAAGTTCCTCGAATCACTAGTTGGGCATTTAGACCCCTACCTAGAGTAACATAAACTAAAATAATCGAAATTCCGCAAAAGGAAAGGCTGCAAAAAAAAATATGGAGCCTCACATCGAACCTACGACGTGCGCGTGCCAAGCAAACGTGCATGCCTCTGGACTACCTGAGCAGGTCTGAAGGACTATGTAGAATATGACACTCTTGTTTTGTCACATGCAGTCCAGTGGACGAGGTGGCGTCGAGTCCAAAATGAATTCAGTTTGGCGGACATGAGTGGGAACCAATGAAATAGCGATTTGAATATCTGGTGCTAAATCCATCGACAGTAAATAGAGTCGCGGCCGGGCGTTTCAAATATTTGACGAAATCCTCGTACCACCTACCCTTAAGAAATTGGAGTCTGAGTTTTTTTTAAGTCTCCGAGTCTGGATTTTTGGAGGGATTGGAGTATCACTAAAGCTAACTTTGTTTGATGTATTAATTGTATCAACCTAAGGATATACGACAACATAATATAATTGAAACAGCAACCAGGTAAACTATGTCCTACTTACCGACGCAGGTAATGTTCTGTACTGTGTTGTGCAAGCTCTATGACAGCACGTCCACACATTGGGGGAAAACTAATAATTTATTCAATGAAAATCACAGCGTCAACAGAAGTGGTAGCATTTCGACTCAGTATACAAATAATTAAAGGTTACAATTCATATTCGTAGTTTTAGTTATAGTCAAACCTTATTATCTTTAATTCTGGTACAACTAGAAATCGTGTAGAAAAAACCTAATGTAACTTTTATGGTACTCCCGATATACCCTCAAAGCCATTGTACCATGTCTGCTATATATTGGACACGCTGAGTAGAATTACGAGTGGAATTCAGGATAATTGACCCATAAATTAATTGTGTTTCAACTTCCACATACATTTTGGAAGTTAAAATGTACTTTTAGAATAAAAAAGAAAAAAGAGAGAAAATACACAAGAATAAAAGCGTTAGCAATATGTCTTATTTTATTTAACTTATTTTGAAAAATAATTACATTTGGAAACGTAACGAAGTATTTCATTTCCTATATCTTCTTTGGCAAACAGTGGTAGTCACAACCAAGGGAATAATCCTTACAACAACAGTTTTGGTTGACTTCACAGTCATTGTTGTAACAAGGGGAAACGAAACAAGCAATATTATTTGGATTTAAATAATCCGGACATTTAAAATTTGGATCTCCTTTCTCAACACAACCACATTTACAACCACCTGAATTTCCAGGACATTTCTTTGCAGACGGTGGACAATTCATTCAATATTTCTCACGTTACAAGTTGATCTGTGGTGCAGTTTCCTTGTCGAGGTGGAGGACAAATTATCCCGTCGTTTCCTGAATAACTGAAATTAATATTAAAACATCCAAAATTGGTAAAATATTCTGGAATGTAATATCTAAATTTGACTTACCTCTAGCAGATTCTGCTGGATATTAAAATTGTGACTAAGAAAGTGAGTATAAAGATAATGAAGAATTTCATTTTTAACTGATGGATTTAAAGTTTCCCAAAATCTACAATTTGGTTGACGTTTTTCTGTCTCGAAATTAATACTGCTGCTATACTAACTACGTAAAAGAATGACGAAGTTACTGACCAATGTATGTACAAAAATCTAAATTTAATGTTATGTTAATGTAAACATGAAGTGTAATTTTTAATAGATTATAAAATTAGCATATTTATTCATGTTTTTTACACTAGTTAACACATAACATAACATAACACAACGCAGTTTTTCAGCGTAGCAACCGGCAATATTAATGACAATGTGACGTATGTGTTATTCAGTGCCGATTATTGATGAAAATTTTAGGTGGGTTTAATTTGAAAGATAATTAAGTTCCATTAGTTGAGGACAGAGCTGGTACAAGGTAAACCATATACCGATCCAGTTGTCCATCCGTCATGCACGTTGGAGCTGTTTGTATTGTAAATAACATGAGTATAGGAATAGGTACAGCATATCTATGATAATCAATAATTAAGCACACCACGCTATGTATGATTGCAACCAGTTATCACTGTAGTAAAAATACACACATCCAAGCATAATATTAAAAGTATTAATCTGAGAAACTGAGCAAATGGTAACAATTTAAATAAAAAGTTTAAATATTTACTATGCTATAATAGGCTATAATATTGTGTTAATTTGCAAGTAAGTCCAGAAAGTGATATTTCACGTGGACAATGCAATTGCAGTACATGGGAAATTTTTAAACACTTTTGTCATCTCAATCTTTGTATCTAATCTGTTCATGGAAACACAGACTGAGATTTAAGAGATAAGTTCGGCTGATTCGGTCCAGATTTTGTTATTGATTGTCTTAAAAGAACATATATGTGATGTCGAAATATAGTCGACCCGATCAATCTGCACGCTTTTTCAAAATGTATATTCGCAGCATTAATTTTGTATGATAAATTGTCTTTGAAGTCAATTAATTTAACAACTTGAAGTAACGTTATCTCTATAATTGCCAAGCACACATGTTTTGCCGCGATTGCATCGGCTATTGCCAACTCGATTCCTACGTATCTGACTTCTGACATTGAGTAAAGATTTAGCTATTGCTTTTTATTAGGTTTATTTTCATGACAAAGTCTTCCTGAATTTAGTGAAGTTTGATGATTTCGACAAGAACATTTGAGCTCTTCGATTACGTGGCTAGCTTTGGCTACGTCACTCGACTCTCACCATGGAAATGGGATCCAAAGAAGAGACGACTGTCCCAAATTTCTGAGAAGCGGTACCGTCAATACAAATATTTCAATTTGTTCTGTTTGGCACTCATAGTTGGGATGGTCGCGTATTACGTTCTCACAATCTTGGCATTTGACGTCCCGTTCTACGAAATTGCAGTCCCTGGAAGTTTCTTGGGCACATTTGTCATCTCTGTTTTTCTATCTATGATGCTCTTCAGTGCAAATAATGAATATATAATTGGACTCAATGGATTTCTCAGCCTCAATGAGTTACAGAGTAAGTTTTATTTATGTAACACAGCCATATACCATAATATCATATATCGGAAATTTGTATTTTTATAAAAAAATTGTGTACAGTGGATCAATTCAAACTGAAGGAATATCCACAAGATGGGGTGTCAAAAATGCTTACAACCATGCATTCCATGGGTATTGCAATGTTGGTGTTCTCAGGCCCAGCTTTTTTCATCATGCTAAAGATGGACTGGAAAATGTGGTGGTTGGTTCACTACGTCCCACTGCCGTGGCCAGAAATATGGACAGCAATTTTCATGCAATTCTTATGCATCATCGTATATTTCATCAATGCGAATGTTGGTTTACCCATATTCATGGCTGTCTATGTCATCACTAAAGGGGTGAAAAAAAATATTTGGTAAATTCTCCATACACGTCAGAGTCTCACGAATACTAATTTTTCAATGAATTCTTAATTTTTATTATTTTCGTACTCAATTTGAATTTAGTGAAAGATTGAATCCGACAGAGGGAGAAAAACTTAAAGCAAGGCGTTTGTACCGAGTTCAATACATTTTGTACCAGATCTTCCAAGAAATCGTGTATCATGTCGTGCCACTGGTAATGGCAGTCGGCGTATTGAATATCATCGCCATACTCTACTCTCTCCTTGCAATGTACACCGTACTCAATATTTGGCTCACTCTCGGCATGATCATACTCGTTGTGATGGAATTGGGTGCTTTTTATACTGGCACAAGAATCTGCAATAATATGACGACAATGTCCGTCGACTACAACAACTCGTACAAGTCCATAAATAAAACGATGACAAAATATGACAGAGCCTATTACAGATCATTCCGTCCCATGGTCTGCCACATTGGAAACTTCTATGATGTCAACAAGGATTTTTTCCCAATGATCATGGAATTTATAATCGGGAAGGTCGTTGACCTTCTCCTCGCTTACAAGTACTAACCGTCAGTGTGAGTCCCCAGTCTAATCTGAATGACACCCTATATTGTTCATTATTGTCAACTCTACGTAATGTACGTACGGCAACTAGCCGTATATATCCGACTTATACCACTTAATTTCTCTCAATCAGTTCTAATCCAATCTTAACCCATATGGTCAATTCCGGGTGAATTCCGATTCTTTCCCAATGGTCATGGAATTTATAATTGGCAAAGTCGTTGACCTTCTCCTAACTTACAAATACTACAATTTGTGACCGAACTGGCTAACCACCAAGGTCAAATTAATTTATTAAGAGTAAAAGACGATACCAATAATGAA
>JAQIXO010002331.1:0-10168 GCA_034700305.1 Protaphorura armata | reverse complement strand
CAAATCTTTGACATATACAAAGGGATTTGTACTTTAATGAAAGAAGGTTTAGACGGACGAGGTGGAGATGCTCCAAATGTGTTTCGTGAATTCCTTCGTGACATCATGATATCATTCGAACATATTCAAAAAACTATTTTTACAGTCGCAACCAAGAGTCAAAATCTAAATGGGGATTTAAAAATGACTCTACTCAAAGAATCTTTGACGGTTACAAAATATTTCTTGGTCTGTTGTGTACAAGTCAATGTAAACTTGGATGTTGAAACTGTTCCCAAGGATTGTCATCCCAGAGTTTGGAGATCGCAACGTCTTTTGGGATTGGAAAATATTTCCACTCACATTGTTAAGTGTCACATTGAGTTGAAGTTAGAGTTTCAACCTTCCCACTTGATAGGAGGCTATGAGGACATTCTCGAACGATACAGAGAAAATATGGGCACTAATGTTAGAGAAGAATTGTTAAGACAGGGATCCATTATGATGAAAAGAGTTCAAACTGTAGGGAAGCGTTAGAAATGTCTAGCCTTATTACGATTGGTTTGCTTCGCACCATAACAAGCACATACTTATAATATATGATATCGGATGATAACAATAGTAGGTTTTCAAAAATTCAGAAGAAAAACTCTTGAGAACGATAAAATTGTATAAACGTATAAATTACATGTAGAACTTTAGTTAAATACCTTATAATTATTCACTTAATTTAATTTTTTCATAAGAGTCGAGTGGTTGGTATTCCGTGTAGTTTAATGTATTATGTTCCAGAAATCAGGGATTATGCCCAAATTATTTTGAATGCTATCTATACGAAGTAAGTATCGGTAAATAAAATGATTAGAGAATATGAATTGAACTGGCCTCATTTTCTATAATTTAATTCCATCCATATTGGGTAATTTTGTCAAAGTCTATGCTTGGATTTTCTTTCGTCACCGTTGTGAATTAAGAACATCACGAAGATGGTAATATACTAGTCATCAATCACATATAGACCACCCCACGACCCCACACAGGATAACATTAGAATAAACAGTAGGTGTAATCAATTCCGACTTAACTAGGACCTAACAATGACAAGCACAGTGCGCAGTGTGTGCGTGAGTCACACGGAGTATTTTCTTTTTATAGGTATTTGAATTTAATAAATAAAATTAAATTAGATTAAAATATTGTGTCGATTAGAACAGAATTTTAGTGTTTCATAGTTATAGAAGGTTACTGAAATAATAGTTCCATAAATTATAAATGTTTCGGGGGTTCAAGTGTAATTAAATTAAGACAATCCTTTTCAAAAGTTAATGATTGTTTAACAAGAAAAACTTAAACAAATAAATCGTGTTAAATTATTCCTTATGAACCCCATCAAATGCGAACAGTCGGGCAGAGAGACTCCAAAGGCTGTGAGACATGAAAACTATCTCATGCACCCGAAGCGGCGGGTATTTCTGGAAAACTCAAATTCAATCTTCATTTCATTTCAACTTTCACTTGTTTTCAAATTCAAATCGGACAAATTATTTCTTGAATTTCTCCTATTTAGAACAGAACAACATTTTCTCACCTCGTGTCAAACAACAAGTGCTCAGATTCAGTTCAGTTCCAAAATCACCACCAACAGTTTAAAAAAACAAAAGTAATACAAATAAATTGAACTAACTTAAAAATATTTTTTTCTTCATCACAAGTAACAAGTAAAATGAATGGAAATTTAATAAATGAATTGTGTTTCCAAATATTAATTATAAATTATTGGAACCCAAATCTTGAATTTCAAGGTAATCTTAATTTTATTCAAATTCGCTTTCAATTATTACTGAGGAATGAGAATCCTTGATTATTCAAATTACAATTAATTAAATAGGAGCCAATAAATCAATTTGATGATAAGGTAATTGGATATCACGTTAATAAATAAATCAAATCAAATCAAATTAGGCATGACCGCATGACCTCATTTATTTTTATTTTATTATTTAAACAGGAGAATAATAATATAACAGCTCTACAACTGCCAAAACACCACACAGGTAACCTAAACCAAACAAAACACTTCAACCAAGATTTCTATTTACAAAATTACAATGAAAATGAAACAATCAACCAATTTAATATTAATCCTGACTGCAATTGTTAAAATTAAAATCAAGAAATTATAATTCGTTGAAATCAGAGTCTGGGCTATTCAATTTTTAAAACGCAATTATATTGAAATTCGCCTTGTATTTCTAAACGGTAAACGGTGCTATTAGAATGTTGGTAAAAACAGTCATTGGTCATGTATTAATTTATTTTCTTCTTTATTTTTAAACAGATGACAGAATCTGATGCTGATATGAATTCAGATGCTGACCTGAAGAAAACCGACTCCAAATTCCTTCATTTTCTGGACGAACTGTGCAAAATATTAAATGAGGATGATGGACCCCCTTGCAGTACATGTGGAAAATTCATTTTGAAATTGAGTCAGCATTATCAAAAAACACATGGTCATGATCATGAAGCTCCTCAAATTCAACATATCACGGAATCCATTCCACCTTTCGTATCCAGTCGTAATTTACGAACTAGAAAACAACGGGTTAATTATTCGGAGCATGAACATAATGAACAACAACATGAAAATGTCCAGAAACCTATTCGTCATCGAACTAGAAAATCAAAAGTGAAATTGGGCATCCCCATTCTGCCCTCTTCTGCTTCCAGCATCATAGATGATGTGTCGAATCCAGAAATAAAAATTGAGGATCTGGAAATGGAAATGGACCAAGAAAGAGAGACAGACTTCCAAGGTTTTCCAGACTTCGGTGTTTCGGATGAAGAAGAGACAAAGATTGATATAAATTACATAACTGGCTTAGATTCTGTGATAACCACTACCGTCCCTGATAACACAGTATTTATCCCCTCATCAATCAATCCTGTTCAATCAGAAGGTGCTACTGATACGTGTCCCATTTGTAAGAAAAAATACAGACTTTTAATTGAGCACTTACGACGAGGTCACAAGCCTGAGGACCTTTCGACGATTGGAATGACGGAGATGACCATCACGACACATGAATGTAATTTGTGCTCCAAAATATTTTGCAGTCCTGAATATTTGTCCTACCATTTTAAATCCTGTCACGAAGAGAAGACAACAAAGAATTACCCTTGCAGAATATGTGACGAGATATTCGATGCGTCGAAAGAATTAAATCTACATTTTAAACAATGTCATCCAGAAGAGAAACCCTACAACTGTACGATTTGTGAGAAAAAATTTGACGCAGAATGTCAACTCAAATTTCACTCACGTCTTCACACAGGAGAGAAGCCATTTCCATGTGACCTGTGTACGAAAACTTTCTCAACAAAAGCACTATTAAAACGTCACAAAGCAGTCCATGCCAAAGCATTGATTTGTGAAGTGTGTGGAAAGAATTTTTCCAAACAAGCTGATCTGGATGTACACAAAAGAGCTAAACACACGGGAGAGAGACCATTCGTTTGCAAAGTGTGTGGGAAAGGATTTCCTGGAAATAATCGTTTGTATCTTCACATGATCAAACATTCGAATGAGAAGAAAATTGTGTGTGAAGTGTGTGGGAATTGTTTCAAAACAAAAACTAGTTTAGTTAGTCACATGGTTATGCACACGGGAGAGAAAACATTTGTATGTGATCACTGTGGCAAAGGTTTTTACCGTAAACAAGACCTACAAGATCATTTACGTGTTCACACTGAAGAGAAACCGTTTGTGTGTGAATTGTGTGGGAAAGGTTATAAAAAGAAAAGTGATTTGATGATTCATGAGAGGACTCACACTGGAGAGAGGCCTTACGTGTGTACAATTTGTAATAAGGGTTTTACATCAGCGAACATGTTAAATCAGCACAGAAAAAGATATGGGACGCTCGACCTTATTTGTGTCCCATTTGTGACAAAGGGTTTAAGACTTACGATAAACTGCACAGGCATAAGAAAATCCACACGAGGAAAAACTCATTAGTTTAAGGGTCAAAGATAAAAATATGTAACAGCGATTGTGGGCTGTAGGCAATTATTCTACTTCTCGTCGCCATTGATTAAATAAAACAAATTATTGGAACTCTTACCATGCATTGAATTTTGATATAATTTTGTTCGCGAAACAATTATTTCAATAATACTGTCGGGATGTATCAAAGACTTAACTCAAGTTGCATGCATTGGTGCATCGTAAAATTGACATGCACTCTGCATACAATTTAATTTTGTCAAATACTAATATAAACCGTAAATGTGTCAAAGTCATGATGTCAAAATGTGAAAAATAGAAATCAAGCACAAGCTGCTGGTTCCTGCATTTATTATCTAACAATTTTAATTTTATAATACCTGCAAATTCAATTATTTCTCTCATCAAAATGACGCAAAGTTTAATTTTGAATACTTCAGAATCTTAATTGACTTACATATATAATAATTGTACCTAATGATGTAGTGTTGTGAGACTGGACATATAATGGGATTAATCTCAAGTTGTTTAACGCTCAGATGTAATAAAATTACACAAATTAATATTAAATAGTTCCTTCCCATTACTCGTATAGTATTTATTTATTTATTGATCGTAACACAATTTCCCATTTCTGGGACCTTACATTGTGAGATAGACAAATACAAGATACAAGATAAGAGTACCATTCACACGACACTATTCTTGGACTAATTACTTACTTATTACTTAAATTCAAAGCACTATCAAACTTAATTGTTCAGCAAACCAGTTAAGTCCATAGGAAATAATTTATACACGTTCACACTCAGCTAGAACCCAAGACGTAACACTTTTTTTATAATGATCGAATGAACAAGTCGAATCAACATTCATCTCATTCCATAGTTTAGCCGCGGTAACAGAATTAAAAACACTTTTTTCCAACTTCAGTTCTACAACGTGTTGCTTTCAAATCGTTTGTATTTCTTGTAGAATAATTATGTAACTCATTATTAAAACTAAACATGTCTTTAAACACAGTCGGAGCACTGGGATCATTCATAACTTTAAACATGGTACACAACATAGATTTAACGAACATCTGGTTACGACCGAGCCAGCACAAATTATTATTCAAATCGTCCGTAATTTTATCTCGTTTCTTCTTGCCAAGTACAAGTCTTGCTGCATTCTTGAGAAATTTCTCAATCGGCTTTAGATTACTTTTTGTAGCCATACCCCAAACACTACACATATAGTTTAGATGGGGAAATACCAGACTTTTAATCAATTTTATCACATTCTCATTAGATAATACAGGTCGTAAAGTGTACAATGGCGATATTTCAGCATATAACATACGTGTAACTGTAACATGCTTGATATGGATTTGACATGATAATGTGCTGTCAATGTGAAAACCTAATACTTTTACAGAATTTTTAGAAATAATTTTACAACAGTTTACATTTATTGAGATTTGACCAACCCTTTTGACATTATAGGGTGAACCAATCAGTATCCAACCAATAGTATAGTCGCAGTAACATGTACACGAGGGGTAGTGCTAGCATTCTATAATTATTCGGACTCATTCTCATTGTTTCCGCAACAGCTCATCCTGATGTACAAATGCAAAGAATTACGCCTGAAGGTCAGTGAGACCAGTGAGAATTTGAGAATAGATACTTATAAATAGCCCAGTATTAAAATTATAAATTAATATTTGTATTCTTACATAAATACAAACTTCACTTATTTACAAGCGGCAGCCTTTGTCCCTTTCTTGTATTTGTAATCTTTGTGGTTCGATTGTCTTAACTTCAGATTTCAAAAAGGTTGATGTGTGTTCTCAGATCACGGATGGTCAAACGAGACAAATGCTCCCTGCTCCCTGCTCCCTACTACAATTTTTTGTACGTTAGCAACTTCAAGGTAAAATATTTAATTTTTTATTGCATTTAAAATTATGGACTAATGCTATATGTAATATATTATAATTTTTAGGCGTCTCAAGGAGATGCACTCATGACATGTGAAAAATTAATAAAGAAACAATTAATTTTTATTGAATCAATCAAAAGAGAAAAACGATGAAATAAAAGCTGTCATTGCTGAAAGCGGTGAGTAGTTGTCACTGTCACGCGCGGCGCGCGGTCATTCTTAAAAGTTATTTTGATATGAAAATGAATGATTGGTTCTGGACATCCGGAAAATTCAATCCATCAACTCTATGGTTTTATTGGGAATCGACTGGACAGAATTTTAGCTACAGTAGCTGGACCGAAAATACTGCATACAACTTTGATGGTGTGTTCGGTGTTGTAGTCAATAATGGTGGAGACAAAAATAACTGGTCCAAGGGAGACTCAATTTTTAATTTTATTTGTGAGTAAGATAGACTGAAACTAACTACGAATTACTGTACTGAATAAATGTAGCATACGAATGATATGCGACACAATAATACATCAAATTGATAAGCAAGCCGTCAATAAATAATTTTGCATGTACCTTCTAATTCAATTTATCTATTTATTTTATCAATTACGAACACTTCATGTGATACAATGTTACATCCATATTTCATAACCATAAGGTTGTCAAGGTTAATTATATAAATCAAGTTTTTAATTATAGTATAACGTAATCATACATAATTGAAACACTTTTTGCTCGCATGCTTATTGCTCATGCAGAATAACACGCCCCAAATTCATCTTCATCATCACACAATGCATCACTTATAATCTCAAACGTATCATCTATGATTGGGCTTGGGCTCCGACAAATTCTCTCGATACACTGTGCATTTCCTACACAATTTCGATTCCTGGAACAATCCTCACCAATTCCGATTCTACAGTTACTCCGTTCAAAAATCATACCATCCTCACATCCACAGATTCCGTAGTGTGGCGCACCGGTCACATTGAAATGACATGTCAAAAATGCTTTTGCCACACAGTCAGAGTTACTACGACAGTACCCACCGTCCTTTGTAGTCATGTCCCCACAAGATTTGTCTATTAATTCTAACTGATTCGATTTGCACGTACATTTTTTTGTAATTGGATGACAGAATCCGTACCAACAATCCCTGTCATACGAACAGTCTCCACCTGCTAAGTTTTCACAGACTCGGCGCTCTAAATTTATTTTTGTCCCAACTGGGCAATCACATTTCCCGCCAATACACTCCGTACTAGCTGTACAGGGGGTCTCAATTGGACCACCACACGGTTGGCCATAGTCCAGATAGCAAAGCCCATCAACTCCAGGCATGTACCCGTCGAAACATTGGCAATATGTTGAGCAATAAGAATTCTCCACACATTCGTCGTCAGCATTCCCTAAATGTCCACAATTGACACGGTATTTCATCAAACATTTCTGTCGAACTGAAGACCAAACGCTTGGGAATGTTTGTGAACATTCACAAGTATGTGTTGCTGAGTTACAACCCAATCCATTTTGAACATTGCAACGTTTTAAGACACTTGAGCCGACAGGTGGAGCGCAGGATGTACCAATACTACCCGAACATCTCTCGAAACCCCAATCTTTTAAGATACACAAAAAAATTAAATTAATTGACAATTGCCCTAATACAGCGAAACGGCAGTAGTGGCCGGACGTGCCTGCATATTTACCATTTGTAGCTACGAAACCAGCAGTGCATGTGCATATATTTTCTGCACCGCAATCTGCATTGAGTGCGCACTCCATAGCGATTGATCCAACTCCGCATGATTCACCAACATTTCCTCGGCATTCTCCTGAAACTAGATTTTCCCAATGACTCCCAGATGGGCAAAGACATTTTCCCGTTAGATCACCATTATACTCTTTAATACATTCCAGATGAATCGTCTCATTGCATTTGTGAGTTGTGTTTCCTGGAACACACTCCTGGTTATACTCAAGGGCCGATGAGATGTTGAGGATCATATAAACATATGTGACTCCGATTACAATGTCCCTGATTTTGATTCCCTAAAATAAAAATATATAACGTTTAATTTTTTTAAAATATATACATGTTTAAATGACAACTCACCATATTTATGGGTGTTCAAAGAGTACGAAGATTAAATAACGACAAAAAAGTCAAGAAATTAAACCGCTCGTCACAATAAGGTCAGAAATAGCGTACTTATTTATGTGGACTGACGTCTAGCAATGACTAAGGTTGAATTGAATAATTTAGAATTTATATTATAAAGGAGGCTTAATTGCTGTGGTATGTCCGATTGCGTTAATTGTAGTTTATTTCCGTCACTTTCAGTCTTATCATCATTGATAAGAAAATTAATGTGATAATTCGCATTGCATTCGTCAATCAATCAATAATTCACAATTTATTTGATGTGACCAAAGCCAAAATAAAAAATACTTATGCAAAAAAAACATGTAAATTGCCCTTGCATGTATCTCAATATATTCATTGAGTAAGTTGTTCAGGATGTCAAGGGCTGTTTAACTTTTCCTACGTATTGGCATACTTTATTATTGAGTCCATTTGAATCTGGGTTAACCGAAAAAATGCAGTTCGACCTGACGCGGCGTGGTGTAGACATGTTTATGTGGGTTGACGGAGGAATTAAAAAACATTACACCTACACCCAGCCAAAGACTCTACGTCAAGACGGGAGTCAATTTTAGAACACATGAAGCGAAGGAAAGTTGGCCCGTTGGCCTACTTCCGTGAAAGTGAGTCGAGTGGTTTATGGCTCAAATCCAAAATATCTGTATGTAATTTTTTAAACTCATTTTCATTTCCAAAGCGTCGGCAGCTGCTCCACTCATCTCGAAATAGAATCAGTGGAAATCATCTCTCCATTTCCTGAGTCATTCAGATTTTCTTTTCACGGTCACATTCTATGCACACTTTCACTTGGAATATATTTTTGTAGTGAAAAATTATTAATCGTTAATTATTTACGGGTTGTTTGTGCACCGCGGCGTCTTAGCTTCAAAATGTCACTAGTGACTCCGTGGGGAATGAGAAAGCTTCCAAAAATGCTACCGAATTTTCAAATAAACACGTATTCGGAAAATCATCCGAATAATGGAGATTTCAATGGAATAGCGACTGAGTCAGAGCAAGATCTTCAAAATACAATTTCTGTAATTACGTCACCAGTGCAAGTTCCACCAAGTAAGTCATACTTTTGTTAATTAGTGATGTTGTAATTATAATTATAAATTCCAAAATTGAATTGCATGTGTGATCTCTGACGAGGGATTACAGCATGCATGGCCAATTGCAATACTTACACATGAGTCAAATTTATTACCTATGATATTACTCTTTCTGTACAGCAGCAGAACAACCACCCTGGCGTACTAAAAAGTCAAAAGTTGAAAATCTCACTAGTAAAAACACCTCATCCTGTATGCAAGTACCTTGTGAAAATCAGACTGTGATAGAATCCACGAGGACAACTCCGCCATTCTCACCACCGCAAGCACCATCAGGTCTGATTATACTAATAAAACAGTTTTTGTTCTCTTTCTTATCTATATATATAAATTTATAATTCTATAAATCATGGTTTTTGGTAGCGACACCTTGGGGTCAGAGGAAAATTCGTAATACGATTAATACGAGTATACGGTTGTTGGACAAAAATCCTGCTCGTGAAACTTGTGATACAGATGCACCACAATCAACTGGAGAAATGAATGTGGACTTGGATAACAATCGAAGGTGTTATTTGTTTTTTAATTTTGCGCTAGCTAGTATTTACTACACTTACTGTACTCATTTTCCAATTAACTATTTACAGTAATCCACAGCAAACTGCAAAGCAACAATTCTTTGTAGCAATTGTACGCCGAGAAAGTGAAACCTTAGTGGCAACAACGACTCCTCAATTGACTCAAAATCAAAATGGAGACATGAATGAAATAAAGTCCGTTAATTCAGAAGCCAATATAATACATCATCCCCAAACACCTCCGACAGGACGGAGATTTGTAGAACCCAATAAAATTATGCAAATCAAAAATATGGGAAACAGGAACTCAGATAATTATGTAACAACTCAGGTCAGATCCCCTGAATCACACTCACAGTCAAGTTTAGTCAACCCAACGCCATCTCTTGTGAATGAATGTTCAGAACTGAATAGACATTCAAAAACTACCTTAGAAACACCAACTCTGAAGTCTGTCATTGATTTAACACCTACTGCA
>JAQIXO010002330.1:0-10168 GCA_034700305.1 Protaphorura armata | reverse complement strand
ATTATCAGGCTAAACAAATGCCCTGCTTAGAACAGAACAGTCCTTGCTTTCCTTCGAACTCGAACCGGATGGAAAGTAAGGAAAGTCCTTACTTTTGAAAGCCAGTCCTGCCCTGAGAAATGTACAGTTTTGGGAAAATTGTCCCTCACGATAAGTGTCCTACATTTTCATTCAGAAACACAGAGCTAGAACCATCTCTAATTTGCCTGTATTCGAAAAATCAAAAATAAATCCGGCCCTCCGGGCCGTGGCTCAGGTTATGCATAAATTCTGCAAATTCCCTGCCGAAAAAATGAGTTCATATTCAAATTCGGACAAACAAAGAGGCAACAAACTGAAAGTGTTGCTAAACACACGAAATTGAATTCAGTGTAAATGATGATTTCAAAAGTGTCCTGTCAGAGAAAAACTGTCAGCTTGAAATTATAAAATTTTGAAATGTGTCGTATGCCTTAGAATTTAAGAAATTATTTAGGTTTTGTCTGGATAATGGGCCGGTCCGAAGCTAGTTACGGCTCTGCACAAATATTAACAATTTATTGAGTTTCGTCTTCGCTGACGCATGGAATCGTTTAAGAAATTGTTTTTATGATTAATATTTGTATTGGCTGATAGTCTTTTGTAAGTTATCTCAAGGCTCAAGGCTAGTTTAGGTGACCCAGTCGGTGTATTCGCTCACATAGATTGCATGTAGTGGAATTTTGTCTATAGACAGTAAAAATGTCGGGAACTCTAAGAATTGTCACTGTAATCTTGACCATCTCTATTTCCTTAATAAATTGTCATCATTCTAAACAAGAGGAGTTCAATCTCGAACCATTTTTGAACTATTTTAGTGGCTGTCAAGTTCACTTAATTCTTATCAGCAACTCCGCAGAAGTGAATATTCCATCAAATCATTATACTCCAATATTTATTTCCTCAACACAGAGTTTTGATGTCAATATTCTGCATAAGAATGGCACGAATTTTGTACACCAATTCCATGACCCTGAAAAACAAGAACGTTTGAATTTATTACTTCATGAAATTGACAACTCAGGCTGGTACAGACATATGTGGATTCGTTACAAATTCTTTACAAACATTAGACCTTTAAAACTTACCCGCCAGTGTATTGCTCATTTAGTACTATTCCCGACTCAAGAGATCACAAATACACTACAAATGCAAGTGCAACAATTCATGGCCAAAATAATTTTCCTATCGAGCCGTTTGAACCACAACCCCACCATTGATTTGGAGGTTATGATTGATCAGAAAGTGATATTAATTGTAAATACAAACACTTCAGTGTTTACTATGCCAGAATTCAAAACTCTTGAGAAATTATACTCCCTTCCCTCCCTTGAAATAATGCTTCGAATTTGGAGAATGCAACTCTTACTCTTTTCCACGTGGACGAAGGAATTTTTCATTTATGACTATACATCATCTTCATCCAAACGTAGAGAAATACCCTCTATGTCTGACCAAGAAAGTTGGATATGTATTGCACGTATGCGCAATGCCTCACTCCAAAGCATTGATATTGCTGAGATCATGGGACACCTTGAGAGCGCAATTTTTCAAACTATTCAGAAATCAAGTGTGTTTCTTGAAAACCGTGTTGACACTGACGGGCGTGAACGATTTAAACGTCTGCATCCGAATCGAATCTCCTCAACTTCTTACCATTTCAATTCCCACACAAAAATGGCGGCCACACTCGAAATGGTCATCGCTTCAATTGTGTTCCAAAATTTTAACAATATGACATTTGAATTCAAAAGTGATGATGGGAATATTCGTGTAGGAATTTTGGACTCACTCATCGATCTGGATTATCCTATCTCAAAAGTTACAACTTTCCACACCGGGTACAATGACTATAATTTTGTTACTTGTGATGGTTGGGAGACATATGTGTCATTCGATTTTTACCTAAGTCCTTATCAGTCAGGATCATGGTTCGCGGGAATATTGTGTTTTGTAATTGTTGTATTGTGTTTTAATTTCATGTGGCCCACAAGACTCTCACGTCATGAAAATTATACATTATTGCTATTGTCACATTTACTTGAAAATAGTTTAGAGGTAAATCGTAGATTGACTCGTCGGTTAACGTTCAGAATAGCAATAGGAGGAATATTACTAATGGTCATTGTATTAACCAATGGCTACAAGGGTCTCGTCGTCACGGGACTAACGGCTCCGAAGAGTACTAAAAAAATTGACACTTTTAATGAATTACTGGACACGAATTATTATATTCAAACACCGTTCACAACTGATTGGAAGGATTGGATGGACGGACATATTAAGAAATTTTTTCCAGACGCCATCTATGGAAATGATTTGATAGAATCAGTGAATAATTATGGCTTGCATGATCACCATTTCTATAAATTTGTTTATGCCCTTTTTCATTTGTATAAATTCACTAGAGGGTATGTGTATTTATTAGAGCACGATCGATTTACGTTAGGCAGTAGATTAAAAAATGTTTTAGAAACTGTATCCCATTTTCCTGACTATGCTCGTCATACTAATATCACGGTTCAGGAAATGATAGCTCAGTGCAATGCATCCGCATTCCTTGACTCCACACGAAGTCTGCACACGTTTTTCAAAAGTTCAAATTGGAAAAATATTTCAAAACCTAGACATTTGTTGTATGAAGGGAAAGCGAAGTTTTTTCCAAGACCGGTTTATTTTATTTTTGTAAATACTTTGAAGGACGAATATTTTCCGGCTAGAATTTCAGGACTGTTCCCCTCTGGAATATTTCATAAATGGGAAGAGTTCTTTACGAGTTGGGAGGATGACTCAAATTATCATAAACTAACAAAGGGCTCAATGGAACCTAAGGCTTTAGGAATGAACTCAAATATAATTTCAGTTTTTATTATATACTCTGTGTGTATTTGTGTTTGTGTATTGCAACTAATTTTAGAAAATAATAATGTAATTATGCACTCGGCACTCTTGGTTTTGAAGCGTTTGTATAGTTGGTGTTTAAAAACATGGATTTGCAAGCAATTTTTGAAATTATTTTTAAAATTGTTCAAGCTAATCAAATAAAATTGACCCATGTACGCTAAAAAAATTAAAAAGTAGTAAAAATGCAGTAGTTCAGAAAAAAATCCTGGCTTGACTTTTTTATTTGTAAAAGCAGACAGGATCGAATTGTAATGTGATTTGTGTGCGAATTCTCCGGAGAACTCGGCGACTTCCTTTCCCTTCTTTGCCAAAAGCCACAACATTAATCAAGATGACTTACAGACCCTTCAGAACTTAAGTTTTTGGGGTCGAATAGCCCAACAAAAAGAGTCTTGTCTTTGTATGACCACCCTCCGAGAAAATCTGAAAGGGATCCTTGTCAGCGGCAAACCCGAGAAAAGAAAAGGTTCATAATCGCGGCTTTGTCAAAAGTATTACAATTTTATGACTCCGGGTTCCCCTTCTTCGCTTTTTCTTTGTAAGTCAACAATTGAAAGTGAAACTTTCTGAGGAAAATAACAATAGAGAAAAATCTACAATGGGAAAAAATTGGACACACAAGATACGCAACGGTTCGATCGATTCGATACGGGTTAAGAAATCGTGTCCAGATTTTTAACATTTTTTATGTTTAAAAATAAATGAAAAAATAATTCCTTGTTTTCAAAAAAAAAATTCAGCGATTGATTTTATTCAGATAAAATTACTATTAGTAATTAAATCAAAAGACGGCGATTCTGACGACGACTAAATTTTGCGGGCTTGTACAATATGAGGTGGTAGACTTTGTGCAGGAGGTGCATGATGTGCAGGACATTTTGCTAATCCCACCGCATCTGGTAAACCATGTCCAAGAGCACGGGCAATGTTTCGATTTTCAATCATAATGTCTAATCCGACATTCACGTTGAGGGGTCGTGAGGATCCACGTGAGGTTGAACGTCCGAAGAAACCAAACAGTCCTCCACCATTTTGACCATTTGAACCGCCTCCAAAATAACCAAAGGATCTGGCCAAAAAGTATCCAGCCGTAAGGGCGACGATTGCCGTCAGTCCAATAACCATGTATGTGTTTGAAGATTCTTCTTGGGGTCCAGGAGCACCGCCCTGAATTTAAAAAGTATTAATTGACAACATAATGAAAATGACCGCCGAATATTTTTTTGTTGACAAAATTCAAAAGTGAAAATAAATAGTATTTTTTGACCTACCGCAGTAGCATTTGGACGATGAGAAAGATAAGGCTGGACTGTGGTTGGCCATTCCTCAAGAACTGGTGGAACGTCATCAGCTGTTTGTCGATTTCTGGAATTTTCAATATTTACAAAAATTGAATATAGAAATTTTGAATTATGTATTTCAAGTCACAATAAAATTGATTTAATTTTTACCTCGAGTCAACTTGACCTTGACCCTGAGTTTGATCACTTCCACCAATTTGTCCTCCTTGACTTTGACCGGATCCTCCAGAAGCTGTAGCTGCGGCACTTGCACTAGCACCGGCACCACTCATGGGTTTTCCAGATTCGTCAAATTCATTTCCACGACCAGAACCTCCAGCCCCAGCAGCAGCGCCAGCATTACCAGCCGAACCTGACGAGTCCTGACCTCCTGGACCTGATTGACCTTGACTTGTTCCAAATAATCCATCCTCATTCGCACCTTGTCCTGTCCCTGAGCTTCCAGCTGCAGATGCGGCAGCCTTTGCCATTGCTTCTCCGGCAGTAGCTCCCGACGAACCCGCTCCTTCTTGACCTGATGTTCTATCAGCAGCGCCCTCTTGACTACCGGCGATGAGATTTCCAGACTTAGTATATTGAGGTGCACCATCCGCGCCATCTTGGTTTCCAGACAAAAGTCTTCCGGACTCGGAGTACTGGGCGCCAACTTGGTTTTCAGAAAGAAGTGTTCCTGATTCTGAGTATTGGGCGCCATCTTGGTTTCCAGGCAGAAGTTTTCCTGATTCTGAGTACTGGGCGCCATCTTGGTTTCCAGGCAGAAGTTTTCCAGACTCGGAGTATTGGGCGCCATCTTGGTTTCCAGGCAGAAGTTTTCCAGACTCGGAGTATTGGGCGCCATCTTGGTTTCCAGGCAGAAGTCTTTTTGATTCAGAGTATTGAGCTCCGTCTGCACCAGCGCCATCTTGATTTTCGGAGAGAAGTTTTCCAGACTCAGACACTTGAGCTCCACCCGCAGTACCATCCTCATTTTCTGTAAGAAGCCGCCTTCCAGACTCAGAGTATTGGGCCCCGTCATTATCTCCGGATAGGAGTTTTCCAGATTCTGAATATTGAGCTCCATCTGCAGCCCCATCTTTATTTTCAGCAAGAAGTCTTCCCGATTCAGAATATTGAGCCGCACCCTCGCTTCCATCTTTATTTTCTGTACCATCTCCATCCAGAAGCCTTCCTGATGGAGAAACTTCCTGTCTGACCTTTGACCCCGCCACAGAGACACCTTTTGAACCAGCGGCAGAACTTGGATTCAGTTTAGACGGAACATCCTTGACTTCCGTTCCACTCAAATCAACTCCAAGAAGTTCAAAGCCTTCTGGCATGTAATATTCTCCAGTCAAAATTTCAAATTCTTCATCCGCTTCCCGTTCTCTCTTAGCTTTGGCTTCTGCTTCCAAATCAACATTTGGGTAACCAGCCTCAGCCATTCCATCCAAATCATCCAGAACAGCGTTCAATCCAAGACGTGATGCATTCAAGATTGCAGCCATTTGACGATCATCTGGATTTTGTAGTCCTTCGAGTAGATTATTGTACCAAGTCCCATCTGGATTCATGGATTCACCAAGAATATTCACACAGCCATCACCACGTGGTCTAGAGTAAGAGTCGGCGTCAATTGGGTAAAGTCCTTTGGCTGCGAGAGCCTCCTCCTCCAAGCGACCTTCAAGGTAGTCAGCTAGAAAGGCTTCCACATCATCGGGGTCATGGTAAAATATCTGTAGAAAAATTTGTGGAAGTTTTAAAATCTTTACCCAAAAAACGTAGTCAAATTCTTAGTGGTATCATCTCTATGTAATAAGTACCTGCCGAGCCATGTCTCGAGTGAGTTGAACCAGTCCATCCGGAATGGCGTAACTTTTCTTTAATTGAAGTTCAGCTTCCTCCACGGTCGTCGCCGTTTGAAATTTTGAAGGTCCACCATCTGACAATTTTATCCCACTCACCTCCGCCATATTGAATAATATTAAGAAATAAAAATTAAAGAGAATTTAATTTATTCCTTAATGGCGGAATTAAAACTGTACTAGGTAAATCGTGGAAATTAACTAAGAATTTCCCTAATTTTGATCTGAACGTACGCAACTATTTCAGAATTCACTGTGTCACTTGTGTCAGAAATTGCGTGAATTGTGTATCGCTGGGATTGTTGATTGTTATGACTCTGACTTGAATTTTGTGTTTGACATAGCAACAGAAATGACAGAACTGTCCAAGTGCCAAAAAAATTACACCATTGATCAATTTTTTTTGATTGCATGTGTTTTGTCAACTCGTAATCCATCGTAATTTCGTAAATCATGAGAAATAAAAGTGTATGGACGATTATTCCAATTGTATTTTCTTACGTAATACAATATTTTTACCAGCAATATTGCAAGACCAGATTTTTATTGATCAATTTTATTCCGTATATTTACACAATAATTTCATAAGAATTTCTCTACCATTTTGTCCAGAAAGTAATTAGAATTAATTTAAAACCACTACATTTTATGTATAACATAATGGACACAGTAAAGGAGTTAAAAATTAACACATGTTAATTTTCATGGTTCATGCAAGCTTTGCCATCTCAACTCGTTCAGAGGTCGTTGGAAAAGTTGCAGTCTGCAGTTGCAGTTGGTGGTCGTAAAAAATGAACCATAGTGGGTTTTTTAAATTAACCCCGTAGGAAAGGAATGACCTTTTTCTAATAATGTTTCTTCCTATTTATAATACCTCATCTCATTCCATCTCATCATCACGCTCGTTCCAAAATTTTGTGGTCTTTCTAGGACCAGGCTCAAAGTACTCATACTGTACTGTACAGTGTACATAAGATATACGAAACAGACTGCATGAAAGACACGAAGATTTTTACGAGGGTTTGGTTGGCGATGATGGTCATAGTTGTGAAAATTAAATGAACCTACCACAACCTCCTCTGACTCTCATAGGGCAAATGTACAGTCCCGGTTCTATGAATTATTTTCAAGATTTCGGCCCATTAAAATTATACATACATAAAATCCTCAATACTCGGGCCATAGCAAATTCCTAGCACCGGGACTACCCAAGATTGAATGTGTTCCTTCAGAGGGCAGGGCAAATATCCGTTGAGACATAAAATAAAAGCCGGAGATGTGAGATGTGAGGAGATAGTTATAAAATCCAAAGAATGTTTATGGAAACTGTGAATTAATGACCCGAGAGAGATGAGATGAGATGAGAAGAGAGAAGGCTATTCTCCGCATCTCCGCCAGTGCCGAGTGCCGTGCCAACTACCAAAAGTCATTTTCACACACACTTACTCAAAATCATCATTCTCATCCGCATCCATCTTCCTATCTCTGTAGTGTGTTGGAGTATGTGTATTATTATTTCATTTTTATTTATGGGATGCGGATTTATCGCTCCTGTGTTAAACGGCATTTATATCGCTCTAGTACTTAACTGACTGCTAGTACCGATGGCGAAGCGATGCGAGTCATTATTACCGCCAGGTTATACAACCGCTCGATAATTACAAGCGATCATTTCAGGAATCACTACAGGGGGAGGGTTTCACGTGTAAATATCATGTCATGCTTCCGTACCATAATTTTATGCATGGATTTTTCTTGGCCACCAAAATATATACATATGGTTTCTTCGTCAAATGAAAAGAAATATTAATGATATTTTTAATACACCATGTGTGAGAAACAATTAATTTTCTAATTAGCATAGACTTGATGGAAAATTTCAAGTTTCAATTGACGTACAATAAGTACAAAGAGATGACACTCTCAAAAATTCGTGCCGGTGCAGTGAGTTAATTTGGACAGCATTTTCTCTGTGCATTTTATTATTTAATGTCAGCAGAGAAATGTAAATGCTTAGCAGCAGCAGCGCTTTAAAAATATTTTGTAAGTAAATCATGAGAATTCTAATTATTTCCCAAGAAATTCTACATATGTGCATAAGTGATGCACATTTTGTGCACAAATTGTCATGTCAGTCCTTTCGTGCATGAGCGAATGCATGGAATTTGCAGACATCCTTACGTGTATTTTGTAATAATTGACTTCTACATTTTTACAACACAAAAATACAATATAAGAGAGGAAACCCATCAAGAACACACAGACACATACACACAAAAAAATTATTTCCTCGACTCAACTCACCGCACTTGTAAAACTTTTATAGACTTCGGGCTCATTTTAATAGGTTTTTGGTGAGTTCTGGAGATCCAGGGGTAAAAATTGAAGTAGTACGAAGTACAGGGTGGTTCATAAAAAATCCTAGCGATAAACAACTACCTACTAAAACAATTTCAAAACAGCCGTACACATTACACATGAGCCACCCTACAGAAATTACTCGCGTACACTAGAACGCATTGTAATTTTTGTACCACCCAGTAAAATAATGCATAGTCTTTTCCGGCCCAGCACCACCACCTAAAATTGCAAAATCCACACATGTTTCACATACATAGTTAAACTTTGCAAGCACAAAAAAAATACAAATACATTTACTGCAAAAATAAACTTATTATGGGAGGGTTCGGCTTTAGACCTGGTTGCAGTGTAATAAAATATTTTTTTTTCATATTTGTTTCCCACTGCAACTTTGCAAAACTGCAAAATGCACACTCGGCTATATTATACGACATATACTTTTTTTTTGCACGAGACACACACACACAAGGATGCGGTTCTCCATTGTAAACGTATAATTAAGGGAAAAGACATAAAATATTTTTGTAGCTTCAGTTGAAGTCAGGGAGAGAGAGAAAAATTTTAAAACTTTTAAAAGCTTCAACTCCTGACATGACATCCCAGCCCAAACGAACGAACATAAATAGTTACATGGTTTATGGTCTTTGTAAGCATTACAAACTGTTGGCAAAAAAGAGAAAAAGAATGGTCTCCGACTGCGACTCCGGTGTGCATGCACAAATGACAATGGCACAAAATGTTACCTTTGCTAGTTTTTTGTATCATTGCCATTATGTTGCCATGTCTGATTGGTTTCGTAGTTCCTTTGTCTTCCATTACAATTTTTTAATTATACACTCAAACATTGGCAACTGAAGGACAAAATATTGTTGCCGAATTTGTATACAGGGTGGTCCATAATTATTGGTACCACAATTTATTTTATTCCGCTCAGATTTTCCAACATTTTTAAATTCAAATATTCAGGCGTACGAGAAAATCCTGCCAAGAAAGTGAAGATGTGACTTGAGAGGAGAATCTGGAAAAGAAAGTAAAGGGTTGTGATGTGCGGAGCCGCAGTGCATTTAGTAAATCCTGGCCCAAAAAAAAATTCAGAGAACTGGGATTCGTTGAATAGGAAGTCAGTGGGATTGTCATGGGTGCGGAAGGTGAATCCTTCCTCCACCTGTTCTATCCTACCACACCCATTCTCATCATGACATGAACATTGTGGGAGTAACACATAGTACAGAACCAAAATGAAAATCCATTATGAAACATCGCGATTGCACTACTGCAAGCTTTTAATAAAAACCACAAAAAATAAGCACAATTTTATAAGACGAAAATTTGTAGTTAAAATTTTTATGAGAGCTTAAACCAAGGCGTTTTTTTTTAGAGATGATTTGTGGAATATACTGTGTGTCTAATTACTAACTTGCTTGCTCAGACTCATAATTTTGAGTTTGAATTAACGACACTCATAAAAATTCGTATGCGGTTAAGAAAAGGTGAATGTACGCTTTGGATTGCAATTGTAGCGTAGAGCAGCTCCGACATGTTACAATTTTATGAATCATGTTCTGTTCAAGTTTTATTTTATTTAAAAATTGACAATATGTTGTACATATAGGTATGTAATATTCTCAATTCTATACACAATGGCAATGCAATGGTAAAATGTATATAATGTAAAGGTGAATGTAACATTAAACTTTAACTCACTCAACACACAACAGTTTCAAGAAATGGATGACCTCTTGA
>JAQIXO010002329.1:0-10169 GCA_034700305.1 Protaphorura armata | reverse complement strand
CCCTTTACCTAAATCAAAATATTATTCCTGTTGGTTCATTAGTATTGGAACACATTGTAAAATTATTTTGTATGTTGTTGTATGGCGTTGGAGAGAGTGATGGAGTGGAGAAAGTCAGTATGGAGAAAGCTGGATAAAGGTTATTTTCGGTCGAATGAGTCGTCAGGTGTACATACAAGACACAACATACGCATCACTGTATCACTTTCTCGTGTTATTCTACAGAATGTGTGTTAATCTAAAGAATTGCTGTTTCGGTGAAAAAATCGATTGGTATTCCAGGTTAAACTGTCTAGATATTTTAACTAATATGTGAATATGTCATTTTATATTAGATTTTACAACCTTTCGATGCCGTTAAGTTTAGCCGTTAAAACAAACTACATACATAGATTATAATCCAGAAATCAATTCGGTCGGCAACGGGCCAAAAGATTACCCGGTGCTCTGCTCTCACAAAATAGTATTTCTGCAGCTCTTGTCTTAATATAAAAATTTTGGGCTAGTCTCCAAGTACTTTTTCTCTTTCGCTTGAATTTCATTTCTTGGGCATACATAAAATGTGACAGGATTTGGCATGAGTGAAATTCCGCCATGACTGCGAACATCGGATTTGCAGTTCTTTAGAATTTATTCACTTTCGTTCACAAAATAAGATTACAAATGTCCAGAAATAAATCAATCTGTCTCCCGTACAATACAATAAGGATATTCTAATCAATTAGACTAATTGTATAATTAACGACAACAAGCAGAAGTCCTGGAATAAATTCTCGGGATAGGTAGAAGAAATCACCCACATAAACACGGATGGGCTGACAACTAATTAAAAACCTGTACATATAATCACCGCATCTTCTCCGACAAAGATTCATTTTCCCAAACACAAGAACATCTTTCGATAAATCCGCAAAGCGCCCAGCAAGTTGTATTACAACAATGACAAACGTGAGTAAACTCAAATTGACTGTAAAAGCATTGCATTTCACAATGAAATGAGCTGCCGGGTGTAGAAAAATGTAATTACTTATTACAAGGATAATTACAACAAGGGCAAGGAATGACGGGTAGACGAGTTGGCCAAAACAATTATAAGCTCTAGCAATCAACATGCTAAGGCATCTATAATTAATTCCCCACGTATCAATTTTATTTTCTCCCTGGACCGCTTGGGCTCTAAAATTTAAAAAAAAACAAGTTATAAATTTATTAATTACATGGGTTTTGTGGATTATTTATGTTCGAATTCTAACCTTAATTCTTCAAAAGGCATTTTGACCAAGAAAGCAGGGACCAAGAGGACATATGCTGTAAAATCAATTACAATGACAACTGTAGAAGTCATAAAGATTTGTTGTATTAAATAGCCCACGGTAAAAACAGGCCCAGCGGCATCATCACACACATCCAATAAATTCCCAAGCACATTAAACTGACACTCATATACATAGAGAAATATCAAACACACTTGAATCATACTAATGTTTAGGAATAAAAATGTGATTAAAATACATGAAATTCGATTCATTTTTTGTACACTTGTATTTCTGAGCGTTTTTCTATGAATCAGAAAATCAGAATTGAAGACCAAATCTCTGTGATTTCATTTTCTTTCCATTTCATATTGATTTGAAAAATGGTGGACATTAAGAGCACGAGTGTGACGATGAGGCGAAAGGATGCAAATATATTTCAGAGGTCAAAATGATTTTGATTGACGTCAATCAAAATGGTGATGAACTGTGAGGTCGTCAATAGAAAAAATACAATCGTTGAGATCAGATTTCCGAATTGGTACCAAAATCTTTGATGCACTTCAAAATGATTTTTGGTTTTAGAGCATTTGAAGGGAGTCGAGAAAAATATGGAACCGTAATTCAAGAGGAAGTCCATTTTTTGTTCAACCGTGTCTGAATTGTTTGACTTAGTTCTCAAAATGTGGGACAAATTCTCGACATTTCGGGTCTATACAAATAAAATATTACAAATAATTATTAGTTTTGTATGAATTGTATCGGTTTGAAATTACCTCAAGTCGAAATTCTGTCTCTGCAAATTCCAAAATAATTTCGTTGTTTGCCCCTGAAGTCATTTTGACGGACGTATATTCGTATCCCCGACTGAGCAAAAAAAATATTCAGTTTCTAAGCATTAGCCTGCAACTCGAAGGTTGTCATATTTTATTTACACCTTAAAATCAATTTAACCTTTAATTATTAAAGTGCTTAAAATGTTAGCGTGACACGACACGCCACGCCTACTTTACAACACTTGTGCCTAAGAATATTTGAAGGCATTTAAATTGAATTGATGAATTATTTACAAAGCTATCCGTCCACGTGATTTGCTCCGCGTCCTACCTTATTATGCTTATTCTAGAGAATTTTTACTTTTGAACAAACACAGGCATTTTATTTATATAAGACATGCTCCGCTCTCACAAATTATTTTATTTCTGGCTTAATATGCTACAAGGGTTTAGACTTTTGAAAATCCTGTGCTCGTCTCCAAGTACTTTTTCTCTTTCGCTTGAATTTCATTTCTTGGGCATACATAAAATACAGTATAGTCTTTGAAAAGGTGCGCCTTTGTTTGGTTTAATTTTAACGTAGTTACAAAAATGCTCCATAAATTCATTTACAAACTAATGATGTCTACTGCCTACTACAAAATACATTAATATTTGTGATAGACTTTCCCTTTTACTGTTTCAGCTCCAGCTATTGGACTCTTGCTTTAGTCTTCCGTAAAACTAAAACACACATAATTATTTGCACCGAAATTATTAAAATTCTAAACTCCATTTCTTTTCAACCTCAGAAACGTAAATAAAATATTCCGAGAAAAGAATCACTGATCTAAAACCTAAGTAATCATAACAAGAAGAATGGATTAATGTACACGTGTTTCTGTTAAGTCCTAACCCAAAAATTGTACTCATAATTAATTATGAATATGAATAACGGCTAACGCAAAACAAAAATGGCGAGGCTAAATTCTACACTGTACATATTTCTGTAGTTTTCAACATTAGATTAGCTAGTGCGCAGAGGTCACTCCACGATTCTACCATAAATAAAGCTATATTGACATTATAAATACCAAAACTGTGGTTACGCAGACACTCTGTTGTTTGATTTTTACCTGGCAGATTAGATTAGTAAAAGAAGTTACTCCGCAAAACGCACGTTTTGCAAACGAACGTATGTTTTTGAGAATGCTATGCTGAGGCATCCACGGTGCATCTCTGCAATGCATGATGTAACCACAGACCAACCTTGCAGGAAAAAATTGCACTGTGTAGCAAAATACACACAACATTACAGAGTGGCGACTGTAGAGAGTTTTCACAGAAAATATTTCTCTGAATAAATGAGGGCGTACCACAGCACAGTGCATTACAGGTGATGAAATAACCCCAACAATTGATTCAGAAATTTCGCATGTATATAATTGAAGAGAATAAAAAAGAAGAACAGAGTAACATCAAAAACATTGGGTGAGAAAAGACTATTTTGTAGAAACGTTGATCGATTTTATCAAATCTAGTGTTGAGAATGTGTTAAATTATTGTAAAAGAACTGCATTAAAATGCATCACAGAGGAGTTCACGTGTTTGAGCACATGTACATCTCAAGTTTTCGGAGACTGAGAAGGTAACAAATCATTTTACGACGAATTATGTTGAATGCTAAAATAGTTTAGGGCGGAGGGAATTAGTTAAATTCACAAAATTATATTTTATTAGAGAATCATTAGTTTGATAGTACCTTCCATGGGTCAAATAATAAGAAGTCCGTCCAAGTACCACCCACAGTTCAAACTAAACGCTAAATTGTTATAATTTATTAATTTAGGAGAGCTTACTTCTGCGATATGCGTGGTAAGTAAGTATAGGTTAGGTCAAGGTGAATTCAGCATTTGACGAAATTCAAAGGTCAGTCACAAATCTGACAATCTACCGTGCTGAAATGGAGTCATTGAACAAGGGCGGCAATGAGGACACAATCCATGTTGAAAAAGAACTACTTCCTGAATTGGGGTCAATCAAAATGGAGCATCACGTGGAAGAAGCCTCTAGGGAAGAGGGTTCCTTCCATGAGGATTTATTATCCTACGATGATACAACAACAACATATAGTTTAACAACACTATTCGATGAATCAATACAAAATAATAATAGAGCAGTTGCCCCGTCAGATGGAAGGGCTGATGTTTTCCACTCAAAGCGGGTGACTTTGAGAGACTGGAGAGCAGAACTCCGTAAATCAGCCGGAGATGAATATGACTCCATATCCATTGACAGATCCAATAATTTTACACGGAACTTACTTGAGGTTTACAATTTCGACTACAGTGAATTATTGTTATATGACGTCAACTATACGATACACGACTTCTACGAAGAGCCAGACTGTGATTTCTATAAGAGACCTTACATTACCTTCCTCGGTGAAGAAGGTAAGAAAGAGATCTTGTGCCGCAAGGAATAATTGAGACAGGATAAATATTTAAGTAATATTTTTTATATGTATTAATTAGGAGGTGATGATGGTGGACTAATGAGAGAATATTTTTGGCTCGGTATGACTACTCTTCGAGATGGAAAATCTTGGAATGGCTTACCTTTCTTTGAAGGAGAGATTGATTACAAGTTGCCATCTTGTGGCGCTGACTTTTTCTATTTAAAACTCATCGGAAGATTCATGGTTCATTCTGCCATTCATATGGGAATTGGATTTGTTGGGCTTAGTAATGTTGTTGTACAACACATTATGTCAGATATGGCTGAGCTTGACTCTGAGACACCCATGGAGATTAATATCAGGGATCTTCCGGATTTAGAACTTCGAAACGTCATTTCAATCGTGAGTCTACTTTTCTTAGCTTTTATTTTATTTGCGGTAATCTATCCAATATTAATTACTTGCATTGTTGTACATTCTTTTTATACAGTTAGATGAATGGGCAAAAACTGAAGAACTCCCATGTACGGAAGATTTCAAAAATCTCCAAGATGCAGCTATAGATTGTAAATTTCAAGATCCGCTCAATTTGAAAAATCTTCCTACATTTCGAAAACATTTTATATATTTTCATGTCATTGAGAAACGACGGTCGGAATTGGACTGTCTTCGACAAGCCTTCCAAGAAGAGTCAAAATTATTGACATTTCTAAGAGATAAAGATTATTTGTGGGGTGAAATTTTCCCACGTTCAAGTCAATTCATTTATCCTGCGAGTGTTATTAATGAGAAGATTGTGTCATTTGATGAGGACGAAAATGCTCAAGAGATCGTTGGCTTTGTGAAGGATTATGTTCTCGAGAAATTGGATGGTAAGTTCAAATCATAATTAAAACTGAGAGTTGCATAGTTTTTAACCATATAGAAATAAATTATATAAACATTTTTGATATAATTAACTAAATTTCAGGTACCGAAGGAATCCGAGATCTTGTCACGGCTTGGACCGGATGGCCTGATCTACCAGGTGAACTTGAGATTCAAATAACTGACCATGGAGAATTTATGATTTCCACATGCAGTCGACTGATAACTATTCCATCCAATTACTTAAAAGAAGACGTTTACAATTACCTCGACATGGTTTTAAAATTTGCATGCTATGGGTTTGGCTCAGCCTAATTGGGAAATGGACTGGTGATTAACTCGAGTCACGAAGACGTCAGAAATCTTACCCAGTTCGACAATATTTACTCAGCTTCATTACTGACTTTTATTATTGATTTTCTAAATATACATATAACGACATACCCGTATATACCACACATAGTTTTTTATTCGCATTATTGATTCACATGTGTAAAGGAGTGTATGTTGAGTTAATATAAAACTTCTAGCGAAATTTTTAAAAGTAAAGATCTTATTTAGATTTTCTACAAAGTGTGCAATATTTACAAATACTTAAGCCTGAAAATTAAGTCAAAAGACATAAATACATATGTAAGAATTTTACATTTGATGTTGAGTGAATTAAATCGCTGTGTGTATAGAATCATTGATTGACTTCAGCTTATCTTCACAAAATTATAAATTCCAGGACCATTTTTTGACAATGGGCGCCTCTTTCTAATTAAGATGAGAATAATGAGAAAATCGATCAAAGGTTTAAGGTGTGTGTATTTAACAAACTTTGTTTGATTGCCTGAATTGCAGCACAGTGAGGCGGAGAAATAAAATAGAGTTTAAAATAGAGTATCGATGAACTATTACGTATTACGTGTTTGTCTTCAGCTTTCACCTGTTCCTAGTTCTTTCGTACCATAATACTTTCTACATTCTCCTCATTCATTCGAAAGTTTCTCAGAAACAAAGGGACGTGTCGGTGAGTAAAAAGGAGCACGAACTACAGTGGGTGACTAGACCACCTTACACGCCATACTAAAAGTCTATAACTTTTACACACTTTCATTGATCTTTCAATTTCTTCCTTACCCTGATGTCAAAATGTTTGGAGTCTTTTCGTATATAGTCAAATGTTTAAACAGGAATTACTGTGCTGGAATTTGAGGATTCCTTTGTTCTTGGCATTTTGGCTTTGGAAAAAGAAGTTCGACTTCTTCTCACGATTCAAATGTATAATTAATGATCTGTTATATTTTGTGCTACGAATGGACTGTGTATTGTATACTAATTACAAAACAAATGACTATTTTCGTGCTACTCATATAATTTACTAGGCCGTGCAACTACGTGAAATGTTAACGATACACCGATGCGGGTAAAAAATATAAAATCAACACAAGAATACATTATTTGTAAGCAATGTATAAATATTTATTTTAGATTCAAGGCTATTAACCGATGCATTGTATGCAAAGGCACTTGGGCTTGCACTTGTACCCACCACAACCCAAATGTGAACATTTTAAAAAACACTTCAAATTATTGCATCCCAACGCAGAGGCTTCCTGTAATTCCGACTGGGACTCAAAATCTGAAATTAATCAAAATAATAGTCAGCTCCTCGGAAAATACAGTAAGGCGTGTTTCACAATTGAACTTTATTAATTCCATTCAAGACTCACCTGTTGGAATTGATGTCGTGACCAAGAAATAACTGAAGCTTACGACGAGGAAAAAAACTACACACGAAAAGTTCATTTTCCGTAAAAATATTAAAATATTGAGAGATTCTGAAACGTGGGCGTTTGCTGATCTAATTCTGGTCCAGATATTTGGTTTGCATTGGTTATTTTATACCAGTTAAAAAAATTTACCTGTTATTGTTGACAGATATCTCGAGAGTATAATTAATTCTCTGAAATATGAATGAATCTGAATTTTCGCTGTCGCTATTTTTCCTGAGAACTGGAATTGACGTTCGATTGGGATGGGAGCATTGACTAAGAGTATTTTGCGGTGTAACAGAATAGTGGCCGTATAATCCTTATCTCTTCAGCAAATAACGGAATACCGATAAACCTATGAATGTAAATAGTGCTTGGAATATTTACTAATAAAGATAAAGCATTGTCGTCATGTTTTGTTTACGTCGCGTTCATTCGACGAACATGAGTGTATTGAAAACAAATACGATTTTTTGTTATCGGTCACGGCCACGCAGCTCTTGTACATTAGCGTTCATTCAAAAAAATCTCTACTTGAAGTGACGACAGTGTATTTCTAGGGCATACCGGTTATCAGTACTTATGACGATTTGCATGAATATACGTAGTGTTGTTTCAAAAGATTGTTGATGAATTTTTGATGCCAGTCTCGAATCCCGGAGCGAAGAAATAGTGCGCGTGTTAAAAAATAAAATAATTTTCACGATATTTTGTTTACATCACAGTAATTCGATGAACTTGAATTTTTATGTGGAACGTTTTGAATACAAAAAGTGAAGGTTTATTTATCTGTCTCGGTCACACAGCTTTTACGCACAACATTTACATTCCTCTGTCAACAAAAATCTGTCCAACTGAATTTCTCCGGAATACATACTGAAAAACAGTAGAACAATAAATATGATTGCATCGCAATCTGAATACTTTCAGAATATCGTTGACGCACATTTATTGCCAGACCCTGGGGAGTATATATAAATAGAAGCCTATTTTGAATCTAAATAAAATCATTGAACAACCTGCCTTGTACTGTACAGTTCAAAATACAAATTCAATTTGAAAGCTCGACTTTTTCCAATTCAAAAACCAAAATGAAATTCACACTTGTGTTCTTCTTCGTTGGACTTACTTGTTTGGCCGTAATTGCGGAAAACACATCTCAAGGTGATTTGAAATTTGGATTACTAAATTCTGGGAAATACTAATTATTAATTTCATTCTTTGATTTAACGTGTGTATTTCTGATTCTAAATCCACAGAGTCGAAATTGGAGACTGGATCATATTTCCCATCTGATTTTGAACTGGAGTCAGAGGTGGAATCAGGAGAGTTTGGTGTGTTGGGCAGTTGCTCTCGAATCAAGAAGATAAAATGCAGTTTAACATGTTCAGCCAAAGGATGCAAGGGGAACAGATGCAAGAGTCGTTGTCAATGTTGGAATTGCTAATCATTCGAATTGAACATTATTGTTATTATTGTCCTTGTTAATTTTTGGATATTAGAATTATTGCAATTGCCATAAATTAAAAAATAAAATTGTTCTTTCTTTATTTAAAAGTCTAAAATATTCCTCTTCATTCATTAGTCTTGGAACATCTTGTGCATCTTGCATTTTTTATGTTGGTTTGTATAGCTGATCCTTCAAACCTGAGAGTGTTCAAATTTACAACTCTAATTAATTCGTCACTTTCAGTCCTGCATGCAATTGAAACTGGACTATCATTTCTCCATCCATTATTGGAATAACATTACATATGTGTTAATTAACCAAGAGGAATTCTTCATGGTTACTAAACTCCTCCTTGCATTGGAAAACAATCAAAGGCGTTGTGTGCTCATCGCTTGTTTCGTATATATCTCTCTGTGGATAAAGTGATGGTGTGAAGAAAGTCAATCTGGAGAAAGCTAGGGAAAGATGTTTTCGGTCAGGTTCACATACTACATACATATATTCTCATGTCATTCTAAAGGATGTGTGTTAATCGAAAGAATTGCTGTTTCGGTCTAGATATTTTAGTAATGCGTGAATTTATCATTTTATATTAGATTTTTGAATGTGTCGATGCCGTTAAGTTTAGCCGTTAAAACATACTACATCTACATTGATTACAATTCAGAAATCTATTCAGTCGGCAATGGGCCGAAAGATTATGCTGCCTGCTTTGCGCTTTGCTCTCAGAAAATATTATTTCTGTTCCAATGAATTCTCTTGTTAATGCTACATAGGTTTTTGGACTCTTCAAAATCCTGGCCTCGTCTCCAAGTACTTTTTCTCTGTCTCTTGAATTTCATTTCTTGGGTATACATAAAATATAATGGGATTTGGCATGAAGTGAAATTCCGCTATGACTACGAACATTGGGTTTGCAGTTCTTCGAAATTTATTCAATTTTGTACGAAGTAATGTCAAACATAAATCACGCTGTCTTCCTTACAATGAGTGTATCTTAAACAATTCTTAAGATTATTGGTTATTGTATAATTAACGACCATGAGAAGGAGTCCTGGAATAAATTCACGTGTTGAATTGGAGTAATCCCCCACATAAATATATAAATAGGATGACAGCTGACACATATTGACCTTAGCTCTTTTAAAGACATTTTGGCCATAAAGCAAGGGGACAATTTGACCGTAAAGTCAAACGATTATTGAAATCATAAAAATTTGGAGTATTAAATAGCCCATGGTTAAAACAGGTCCGGAATCATCACACACATCCAATAAATTCCCAAGCACATGAAACTGACACTCATATACATAGAGAAATATTAAACACACTTGAATCAAACTAATGTTTAGGAACAGAAATGTGATTAAAACACTGGAAATTCCATTCATTTTTTGTACACTTGTATTTCTGAGCCTTTTTCTGTGAATCAGAATTGAAGACCAAATCTCTGTGATTTCATTTTCTTTCCATTTCATGTTGATTTGAAAGATGGCGGACATTAAGAGCACGAGTGTGACGATGAGCCGAAAGGATGCAAATACATTTCTGAGGTCAAAATTATTTTGATTCACGTCCATCAGAATGGTGATGAACTGTGAGGTCGTCAATAGAAAAAATACAATC
>JAQIXO010002328.1:0-10170 GCA_034700305.1 Protaphorura armata | reverse complement strand
GAGAGTATGAATGAATCCATTCGAGTGAACTGAACATAAAGCATCATTCCCATTTTACGAACCAGACTCAAGTTTGAATTATTGCCTTTGACAGAGACAGAAGTAGTCGAACTATTGCACTCTGGATGGAATAAATGGAACGAGGATGCAGTGGATCCGAATGCCGTATCTGTCCACCCTTGTCATCCTCAATTTCAGTGGACAATAAATTGAGAGACGGGATTTTGGATAGGAGGTTCATTCCATCCCATTCATTCAATTCCTCAACCCATAAACATAAAAGACTCACAAAGAGTCTTGATCGTGAATTCCATAAATAGTTGATATGGGTTGGACGAGATAGAGGTTCTATCGTCGAACCTACACCTACACCATGAGGTTGCAATAAATTATTCAAATATCTAAAATATGTATCACTTCAGAGGTGTTCCAATTCTAAATTTTATACACACATACCCTGCCGAATGCAAAGGGGTCCACATAAAATTTTACTTTGTTTTAGAACAGAACAGAACGCAAAACTCCATAGGCGGCACGGCACGTGATTGCTTTTTAATAGTTTATCTTATTCTCATGTTAAACTAGATTGAAATTAAATTTTCCTTAAAACTCTAATTGTAAGCTTTAAGACTCAAAGAACCGAAATAAATGCATTTGTGTGGAATTGAGTGAAATACCTTTAGAATTTAGAAACAGAACATAGGATTCGTAGAATTCGAAAATCGACTTTCTCTTCTCTCCATTCCATTCCGTCCGAGTCCTACAGAACCCATAAATATTCTTCACGCGTCCAAGGATTTTTTCCCATGGGTTTCCAATTGTCAGCTTTATGGTTGGACCATACGTTAGATAGAGGAAGCCAATGCAAACTCTATTTTTTAATACTCTCACAGCTCGAGGCAAAATAACTCAACGGAATGACCGTTGGGAAGTCAGAGGTATATTTACTACGGCTTTAACGTATATAAAAAAAAATATCTGCAAAATAGAATACCAATCAATATGTACGAATTTCGCACGAAAAATATAAGCAATGCGAAAAAGTTATTCGAACACAAAAGTAGGTAACAAGAGTGTATGCCGAAAAGTATACATCAGGCACGGAAGGTTGGGAAAATGCCACAGCCATAGTCGTCGTTCCAAATTATCCAAATACAAATATTTGATGCCAAATAATTCTGGGACTCTATAAATATGAATCACTCCTTTCCATTAGTAAGTATTGCGGGCGGTACGAGTACAGGGTGTACCAAAATTACTGTGTAAACCAGTGTACATCACTTAACAATTCATTACGAAGAATCATGTGTAGTATGAAATGCAAATGCAGCAGAATATCAATATGTGGTTTTCACTTTTGGATCACCCTGTACTCTAGTTCAATATTTGTACAGAGCGAGGATATACGAGAACCCAATTAATTTCCGTTGCAACGTTGACTCGTGAAGATGAAACTGAAAGGTAAGTGGGTAAGGTAAGCCTGGCTTGTCGTTCATTAATAAGGTGGGAGTGAAATCGGAGTAAAAGTAGAGGGAGAACGAGAAAGTCAGTTCCCTGGAATTACGGGGCATTAAACTGAAGAAAGAAAAAAAAGAAATCCATTTTCTCAACAAACTGGAAAGAGAATCCAGAATAAGTCAACCCAAGACAAACAAGGTGAACGAAAGACAAGACCAGACTCCAAAGTCGAAAAGCTTTTCCCTTAAATAGAGAAATGATTGGGAATTTGAGGCAGAAAGGGAATACATGAGGGAGCATCTCATTGCATTACATTTCGGCTAAAGAGTATTCATCACAGTACAAGGGTGATTCGTAAGTTTTTTCAACCCGAACTCGTCAGATAAATTATTTAGTTTCATTCTTAAATTAAATTCGACTGCCTACAAATTGAATTTTTGTGAGTAAATATGAACGGAAGTAAATTGAATGTTAAAGCACGAAAGGACAATTAAGGATTACCTCATCAGCCCCACGAAAAGTCATGAAGCCTGTTGCAAAGAAAGAGATGCAGAAGATGAATGCCATGACTGACTCCAGGAGCTCTGAAAAGAACACAAAAACACACAAGAGATAAATCCAAAAATATCATGAGAGGAGTCGAGTCGACGTGTGATAAATAGGAAGAAGAAGACAAACAAGCATGTCCATTGTAGAATACAAGAATAGAATATATGGTCCTATTAAAATTCTACTCAAGATCGAACTCCCCATCATACTTTGGACACAAACGAATCATTTGTCATAAACTTTATCCGTGTCAGCTGAGACTGCTGACTGGAGACACGAATAGGGATTTCATCACTTTATTTCACGCTTTTAAACAAATAAAAATTCAATCACACGCGTAACCATCCTTCAGTCGTGTCCCACGGCCTCACGCATCAAACGCACGCACGATTTCGCAATTTTATATACCATTCAATGATTCAATTTTATTACTGCTGTTAGGGTAAGAAATTCAAACCTGGACATATTTCTATTCTCTTCTCCTATCATTGAACCACCCAGTATTTGCAAGTAATATCTATGAGTAAAGTAAGTTGGACTAATGTTATTTAAAATGAAGGGAGTTGAATATTTCGACAGTTGTATTTGATTTTGAGTGAAATTGGAGATGAAGAGATTGGAGCAGAAGGTCTCTCTCACTCTCTTTCTCTTCCGTTCTGTTCTGTGTTGAGTGAAAGGACGAGTATTCTATTCGGCAAGGCTCAAAACTTTCTCCCTCTCTCAGCCTGTATGTATTCAGCCTGTCAGAATGAATATGATTGTCAGGTGAAATGAAATTGTGTCTGTGTTGGAGAAATAGAGAAACAGAGAGAGAGAGAGTTCAGTTTCAAAAGCAAACTCCAGTTCTGACACATGAAAACCCATTTCAAATCAAAGCCCCTGCCTAAGCACAGGATCCTTTCTCTTCAGACTCATCGATCTCACAAGGGAACGCTCACGCCTTCTTTTGAGTTTCAATTTAATTCCCTTTTCCTGATTCGTTGTAATTTCACTCTCATTTCAACTTCATTTGATGAATTTCGTTTTGAGTTTTTCAGTTTCGTGGTCACGTCGACTTCATTTCATTACGGCAGGAAATTGACGTGAAATTGAATTGAACATGAAGTCAAAATTAATTTGTTGATTCATGAAAGTAATGTGATGGATGTAGCAGGAAGTGAAGTTGACATGATATTGAACACAAAGTCCACCATTCCATGAAATGGTCATGAAGTTGATATGAAATTGGCTTGAAAGTGAAACTCAAAATCCGGCGTCAATTTGCATACCTGAAATAGCATTATAAGGTAAGATAGGAAGTGTCTATCACAAAAAAGGAGTCCCAAAAAACTGAAGACCATCCCTTGTGAGTTGAAGATCATTGAAGAGAGAAAGCAGAAGACGGAGATTCAAAATTGCGTGGATTCGTGAACGAAGCAGACGCTTGGAGGAGAATGAACAAATCTGTCTTTTGAATTAGAGGATCTGAATCGGACGGACCAAGATTGAATGAATGAATGGAAGAATGAAAGAGAGAGGCCCTGAATAGATGAAGACCATGCCATGCCAGGCCAAACCATGTTAACAAACAAGATTCTATTCTGAGCTGCGTCAGACATTTCCAGACTATTCTGGTCTAGGACTCTGGAGAAAAGCAACGAAACGTAGAATACATACCTAATCCCGTCCAGGACTCTTTGGACGAGATTACGAGAAACGGCTAAATAAATAAGCCAGGACCACAGCCAAAGCACAGGGTACGTTTATTCTGGTCCTTTGCTTTCCTCGCTTAGCTCAAGGCATTTGTGGTTTCATTTTCATTGGAGTTGCCATGAACAATTTAAAAGGAAAACTGTCTGTGGCTCTGACTGTGTCCACATCAAATCTGTATGACCAATCTCATTCTCAGACTCCATTCATTCACTTTAATGAGAAAACCGACCGCTCACACCCTGTAATGTAATCTCGTGGACATTAACATTTTATCAAAGGTCGTAGTTTTAGTTATAGTTCACGAAGACCATAACCATTCTGGGGTTTAGTCTTGCGGTTCGTTAGTGCTCCAGACAATATACACATTTTATATTTCGTGTGTTAAGTAAGGACTTGTAACCTCAAGCAAAATGGGTTGTACATTTTTTAAAGGGAGAAACCCAATGATGTCCACATTTTGATACAGATAACCTTGATCCTCCTGGACAGTAGTACGAGAAATATTGAGAATTTGTGAAATTGGAACATCATTTATCGTTTACGCTTCACATGAGAGTAAAAAGTGAGACTTACTGGTCGACATGACGGTGACGGCGAGTGGAAGCATCTGCACCATCTGTGTCACGGCAAAGAACTATAGGACAAAGGAAAATCAATCCGCGTGTCAAAAACAAGTCTACTCTACGTGTAACAACATCGAGTTACCAACACTTGACAACGACTTAACCATAAAAATCAAGAGTGACCATTTGACCTCTGACTTGCCAAAGTTGACACAAACTTTAAATTAGTTTATATTCTTTCAGGGTATATATGCTTACTTATGCCCAGGACCTCATAGAAGTTTTAGCAACCCTATTTCTTCACGAGTCTGCATCCTACGCCACGTAAGTATGCACGCGCGGATTCTATTCCATTCCAGTTAAATCCGTAGGATTCAATTACCTGTGTACTTAAAGTTAGATTCTCAATTCCCTTGTGAAACAAGAGACACATTCTATTTCCTATGGACTTTCTGAGAAAGCAGTGGGAAACAGAGGAAAGGCAATAAACGCGTGGGTTAAGGAGTTAAGCACCCTGTTTTCTCCATTTGACATGTCAAATTACTACCCAAGCACTAAGCACTCTCCCTCCGCTAAGTCTTGCACAGACACAGTCATAGACTTACACTCAGATTTCATAGGAAATGTACCGTAAATTAAGAATTAGAATCCCCGGTTATTACGTAATTATTTCACGTTCTTCATACATAAGCATAGTGCGGAGAAAGTACTCTGGAGAAAGACTGCATATATGTTCCATGAGGCACCGGCGGGTTTCCAATCGATAATTTACGGTATATGAAGACTAACGATGTAAAGTCTTTCTGTAGTTTCCCCTTCCAGACATTTACATTAATAGTGGCCCTAAGAGAAGATCCACCCATTAATTAAGTAGGACTAATCACTCTACCACCCAGTACACGACTAATAGTTTCCCATTCACATTAATTACACCCGCCCTCTTATTCTTGTGAATTCTTGGAACAGAACAATCTGCGGAATTCCAGTCAATTTCCCTGAAAGATGAACAAATAATTGCCTACAAAAATGACATACTTTACAAGGTAATACGATAAACCGTTACTGTTTGTCCCAGTAGTCAAATAAGTTTAAAGTGAAAATAAAATTTTACGGGTTAATCTCGTACAATAACATCGATTATATTTTGAAACAATTGTTTTTCTTTTATCAATTTAATTCCTACTTTTTACAATAAATACAATTCCGACCGATATTAAAATTCTGAAATGAGACTGACTACGTATTATTTCGTATGATGATGGAAATGTCATCTCTCTCTGCCTGTCTCTTCATTCCTCGAGGGAAAAACTCAATTACTCATTTTGGGAGGCTCAAGCCAGTAGAATTAGAAGTGATCGGTATCGTAAAAGATTAGTACTTGGGGGGAGTCTATTCGTCCATGATAGCCTAAGCCATATCCATATAATCATTCCATCCGAGTATTCATTCATCCACTCACAAAGTTTCTGACTCCGACTAGGCCTCCGACTCCAAAGATTCATCTCTGCTCCCATTTCCATTCTTTTTACGGCATTTCAAATCATATTCCACTCAGTCATAACTTCAACAAAAGTTCAATTCGCTTCACTGCACACGAGTTTTTCCTAACCAAAATATCTTCCGGTTCCATCAATTTGACAGAACCAAAACCTCCGAGGAAATCTATGGTGATCATACGTACTACCATAATGCTGAAATGCGGACCTACGCATTGCGGTGCGGGTGCGACAGACTCGTGCCATATTCTTGTGCACGCGCGTAAACAATGGAAACTGGCATTATTATTATGTAGTTACAGGCCTCAGACAGTTAGTGTACTCTTGGCACAAATCCCCCTCTCAAATTTTGTTCCAAGAATTTTGGAACAAATGCCTCATCATATCATATCTCCGTATGATCTCTTTCACCGTAATGCCTCATTCGTACATATACTTAAGAGTGAGTGAGAATTGAACCCGGGACACCAACACAACATAACACGCCGTGTTGAATGAATGCACCCACATATGAATTCTTTCGAAGTAATGGCATCCTCGATTTATTCTATGCACTAGTACTGTGGATTTTTGAGGTTAGTGTAGATTGCAGAGTTATGGAAGAAAGTAATCAGAGATATGAGTCACAAGGGAGCAGACTGACTTCATGCCAACGCACTGGTAATGCTTTTGTAGTCCTGCGTCCTTAATACTCAACTCGAGGTGTATTAAACACATTTTACCCCATTCCATTCATTTGTCAAATAAATCGCATGTAAAATAAATAAATATTTTTACGTGGCTCTCAAGCTCAACATGAAATGACTCGTGCCCGGGCAGAGTTGACATGGCGAATCGATCTGGTACTTCTTTCCAGAATGAATCTAGTCTAGAATGAACTCTAAAAGAGTACAGGGTGATTCATAACCTCTACCCCACCCGGAGGCCAAAATATCCTGTTTCGGTTACTCTCGTCTTAAAAGGATCTAATAATGTCTATTTCACTGATTTATGTGCCACCCTGTACAATGTATAATTTTCCGGGTAAGAAATTACTCCAGAGTTGAAACATTATTATTTTTTTTCCTTCCTAAGTTTTTTAACCTAAAAAACTTTTCGTTACAGATGCGAGGTTTCCAAGAAGTTTTCATTCCACATGAACCATTTCCACTCATTATTATTCTGACGTGAATAATTTTCATCTGGAAAACACATATTTCTTTCTCTCCCATGGGGAGCCACGCATAGCATGCCATGAATATGCAAATTAGTCACTGACTGATCCACCCAGTCAAAATACCATGGAGTAAGAGTAAGGGGAAATAGTGTAAATTTTTGGATTTTTACTATTATTATTTACATTAATCTTAAAAATATTTTTGTACAAAAAACTCACAATATGAAGACTAGCCAAGAAAAATACGGCTGCTCGGATTGAGCAACACATTGTGTGTGATCTAAGAAGCTTCACTTGTTCTTGTCCACTTTCCTTTTCCAATCTTTTTTTGATAACACACAAATAACACAGAATTGTCGAAACCATATTTTTTGGACACAAAACTAATTTTCCCATACATTATTCTGGTAAAGAAATAATTTTATCGATGTCGACGAGTGAAAAAAATAATCTTATTAACGTAGAACGCCGAGAACGGTAAACTTGTCAACTTTGCGATCCGTCGGGTATCAAATTCGGGATACCCGATTCAAACACTATTTATTTAACACAAGACTCACAAAAATTCCAGACGAGCTGGCTGGTGATTCGTCTCCCGGCTGTGTCCCGATCCAGAACAACAGAGTGATGAGGAGAGGAGAGACGATGACATGGCCCTGGAGCCTGTTCAAAACTGAAATGAGATGAAATTGGGTCCAGAGCCCAACATCGTCCTGTTGCTCTAACTCTCTTTCTCTCTCTGTTCTGCAGAGAGATCTCCAGAGTTACGTACAGGGAGAGCATGCACTGGAGCTGAGGCTTCACCACTCCAGATTCGACTCCCTGGATCTTTTTCTGGAGAATTTCGAGAGGAGAGAAGAACAAGCTGGCTTCCCTAGAATTTCTACCAGGAAACGTCAGGTACCCCAGGGTCCCACCAATTTCTTGACATTAGATAGTTCTTATTTTCCAGAACAGACTTTAGCTCTGCTAGGTGGTACATGTCATGATACTCCTTTGTGGACTAGTGGACACCGGGTAGGGGTACCCTCATGAGGTCCTGAGTTCAATTCTCGCTGGCCTCACTTTTAATTTTCTTCTAGTGTCGAGCCCCGGAAAAGTTTTGCGTGACCCTGTCTGACTGACTCAGTCTAGTTGTTCCTAGCTGTGATCTTTCCCATTGGAGTTGGTTCCTCACTGCCATACCCAGGGAGTGAAGAACTTTCTCCGAGATCGAGTTAGAAGACCAAGAATTTTGTACACAAACTGCAGACTGGGGCACATCCGTCACATCTTCCTTCCAGCCAAGGCGTGTTTTCCAGCATTTCTGAGGAATGGAGAAGGAAATGAAATATATTAGTGTAGAATTCTTGAGACGATGACTTGGAATAGATGGGTTGGGTGGCAAGACTGGGAGCTAGAGCTACGAGACATTACGTATTAAATCACTTATGGCATTTCACTACAGCGCAGACGAACCTAAACTCGAAAACTTCATCTTCGTGTAGTAAAAACAATTAAGAAAGTGTTGTGGATATTAACGGAGCATGGAGTTAAATTCAATATTATTGAGCGAAAGTAGCATTACTTCTGAACCACCCTCTACCTTTAAAGATATACTTTAGAATTGATTAGAATGAACGTGCCTGTGCCTGACTAGAAAAACTTTTGAGCATTCGCTGAGCATTACGTTTTCATTCACTTGGACTGAGGAGATTTAATGGTCAAATAAAGAAGGAATAAAAGGACAAGTACATATAAAAGCAGCTGGTTTAATTGACCTGGAGGAAAACACGACCATTTTCACTCCTTGCTTTCCTCGTTCGTAGAAAAAGGAGAAGTAGTAGTAGTTGTGTGATTCCTTTTCTAAATTTCAACCATTTCTTCCATATTCACTTCAACTCTTTCCTTACAGTTACAAATGAAATAAATCTTTACACTAGTAAAAGTGTACATGGTGCGCAGGGTGGTTCAAAACGTCAATGCTTATGGCCGTGTAAGTTGTATCCACACACAAAAACTGGTAAGACGGACGGACAAATGGACGGACCACCTTGCAGCATCCATTGGCCTTTCCATTTTTGGGAATTGAAATTTGTATTCCATCCTCACATAGGCATTCGGCTTTAGGACGAGAAATACGGAGAAACTTCCGTGACGACGAAACAGTGTGGTGCGTCTAGAATTCTTAGGAACACTTTAGACGGTCAAAGGAAAAGGAGAGACCACTCGAGCGAAATGGCCCACAGTGAAATACAATGTGTTGGGTGAAGGTGTGTTATGGGTTTATAGACAACCAAGGACACTTTACATTTTACAAGACACTTTTCTGGAAGTAGAAACTGGAGAATGTCATGAACTTTACCTATATACATATATATGGTAAGGGCTACACTTGAAAAACTTTTTTTAGAATATAGGAATAGGAGATCGAATTGGTTTCTGGACCAATTCTGGTACCCAAAAATTGGAATAAAGACGCAGACGAGGAAATGCCCCTTCAGTTGAATTGACATCATGTCAAATTGTTGGGAATACCTCCCTGGCGCCATCCCTCGTGAGATAAGATAATATCGTGAAAGGATTTCACAGCCCAGTCTATTTTATTGGCAAACATGTTTCTCAATTTGTAGGGAAATCCTATGAAAATAAACTTTCACACTCAACACACTCAAACGCACGACAAGAACAACAAACAGCAATTGAGTTTGTTTTTCCATTCTGAAGATTACGATTCAATTTAGTGATAAAATAAAGTGTCGAAGGAAATGGATCCATGTACATGCATAGGTACGAATAGGAATTCGAATGGACCAAATTACACCTACACCTGGATAAAGTACAAAAATAGACTCGGAAAACTATTATGCGAGGACGCGGGCCTTTATTGACTTTTTCTTATCATAATATTGTTACGTTTGCGTTGCCTTATCCTTCCTTCTATCTATTCTGTACATATAAAAATCCATTAGATTTCCTTCCACTTGTTGTTCTAGGAAAATTCAGATACTCTCGAGTCTAGAAGATAAAATATTGCCAAGGGATTTCTCTAAAGACAGAGTCACCTCATTGATGTCAATTCAAACTATTGCGCAGTACTGAAGAGTAAAACCTGAAGATATAACATGACACAATTATTTGACCCTTTTATAATAAATAGAGCGGATGAATCAAATTGGAGAGGACAGACAGAGGCAACGTGGACAGGATTCGTGTCTAAAGTGCCATGTTTCCTTCAAGATATTTTGATGATGAACTCAAAAGTCGGTGAAGCGAG